>JABUQX010091130.1:0-25000 GCA_015478945.1 Trachelipus rathkii
ATAATAATTAATATTAATAATAATATAAATAATAATAATATAATAATAATAATAATAATAATTAATAATAATAATAATAACAATAATAATATATTTAGGTTATTTTTCAAAGTAGTTTTCCATTAAAATACATTTTTCTTTCAAGGAAAAAACAATTTTTTGCCAATATTTTAAGCTTGTTTCATTATGTTTCGTACTTTATAAAATATATTTATTTCTAAAGATAAGGGAACTTTAATTGACTTATTTTTGTAAAAAGAGAAAATTTATTATTTGTATTTCACTGATTTAATAATAATTTATGGACAATTTATATTTCTTTAAAATTTACAATTTAGTCAGAACTTCGAACTTTCGACACGAAATTTTAAATTACTTATGCTTTAATATGAGAACAAATTCGCTCAAATAGCGCTTCAGCGACAAATCTATAGATGAGCTAGCCATTATATCACTATACATTTTGGCGCAATTTGATTGGCGTAGAGATGTGAACTATTTTAATAATACTTGATAATGTGCTCGCCAATTAGATCAGACAATTTACAGATTACTGGCATGTTATATTAATAATTATTCATTTAATTGATCCGCTTTTTTCAAGCGCATTTATATTATTATATATATATATATATCATATATATAATATATATATTATATATTATATATATATAATATATATATATATATATATATATATATATATATATTATTAATATATTATATATATATATATATATATAATAAAATGAAAAATAATATATGAAGATTGAAAAAAGGAATTGATTTATTTTTATTTCATCTGGTCAGTCATCGCCGCATCAATGGATGACGACGCTCGGCCACTGATATATATATATATATATTATATATATATTATATATATATATATATTATATATATATATTATATATATTATATATATTTATATAATATATATTATATATATATATATTAACTACTCGTCAAAATTAACGCACCACAGGCTCATATGACGTTAGCAGGCTACAGAAAGGACCAGAACGCTGTGTAACTTTATTATTTAAACAACATAACATCCGGGACACAGTATACAGCGTTGTAATAGGTAAATTAAGGTAAATGACAAAGCACGTAAATCCAGCTTTAACGATTGGGGGAAGGTTGTGGCTGGGGAATGTTGAGTACGTGGTACATTCAGGTGTCAATTTAACAACTATAACCATGGAAAGGATTGCACGTCGACTAACACTTGATGAGCTTGTAGAGATTACCACCCTCCGTGCCGAGAGGTACGGGTACTGTGAACTCGGTCAACGGTTTGGTGTGGCGCAAACTAAGAGTACGCGGTTCGTGCAGCGGTAATATGACACCCAGGAGCACGCAAGGTAGCGGGCCAGGGAAGGCCACGAGCCAAGATTGGCGTTGAAGACAGTTTTCTGCGTATGCGGGCCGTAAGAGACAGCCATACAACAGCAAGGCACCTTCTAATACAGCTGCAGGAGGTACATGGGAGCCGTGTGAGTGATAATACAATATGCCGACGTCTTGCGGAACATAATTTACGGAATATCAGAATATAAAGAGTTAGGCCCAGCTTGGGATAGAAAAATCAACCCAAGTTTCCTCAGAACAATTCCTCTATCAATTATAAGGCAATTAATACTTTGGCCTAACTAGAACTAATGTTAATACTTAATGAAATACTTTACGAAATCTTGATCTTTACAAAGTTCTTTATATAATTCAAAAATAGCATTTTGCTACATTATAGCTCGCAACTATTTCATTGCACAGTTAACCCAATTGACTCTTTTCTCTAAGTGCCTCGTTTTATTTTATCAAAACAAACTTTCGCTGTTGCCTAACAAAATATATTTCCAAAGCCAAGAAAGTCTCTAAACCATAGTGTAAAATACAGAGAGACAAGAAATATTCTTAAATTTTTGTAACCATTTTTAAAATCCCCTAGTTCAATCAAAAATATAAAATAGCAAAATAGTAAGGTTTAATACAGGAATAAAATATTTCTAACAACCTCCCGACTAAAAGAATTTGCTGAAAGCAAATTAAGGGAAGCAGTGTTCAAAGTGTAAGCAATTTTTAAAACAAATTTTCAATCCAGAGTAACATGTAATTGCTCATACCATGCAATATAATAAAGCAATCAAAAAGTAAGTCCAGCATGTACGCCAGATATTCTAGTAAAAATAAATGTAAACCTCATACGCAAGAGACCAAATTAAAGTATTAAGTAATTACTAAGCAAGGGTTCAAGCCATATGTTGTACAAAATAAGCAAAATATTCAAAATATGGTAATAACCAAGGAAATTCAGAATAAATTATTCAAAAATAATTGAACGGTCCATAAGGACAAGTATATAAATCAAAATAAATTGAGCAATATAAAATTTCACAATAAGATTTTAGCTTTGAACCATGTTTGTTTGAGATACAGTATAATAAACACCTTTGCAAAACTAGAGACAAAAAAAGGAGAATAGGAGTATAAGCTAGCAATGTTGTGCAAACAGTTCAAACCAAAATTAAATGGGAAGTTCAAAGCAAAATATATTTTTTTTAAGTATCAAACCCAGCCCAAACAGAGGTCAAAGTATATTTTAAAGTATTTTTTTTCAACAAGCCGAAAAATTGTAAATTTTTTAAACACAATGTAAGGTAAAATATGCAAATTAAAGAAATTGTCCCATTTTTTTTAAAAGTATGTCAAAGGCCAAATATAGGGGACCAAACATGTGTGTAAGGTGATGTAAATGTTTAAAGCCAAAGGCCAATTAATGTCAATGTTTACAAACACAATGTAAAGTAACGTAGAATATGCAAATGATTTTTTTTTTAAATATGCCAAAGGCCAAATATAAAAGACCAAATAAATGTAAAAGGTTATGTAAATGTTTAAAACCAACAGGTTAAATAATATAATATGGAATAAAATAGCGAACCACTACCCAAAAATAGCAGTCCTAAAGAAAACTTTAAAACGGAAACTGTCTGACGACAATAGTTCTAATAAGTATTAAAGCAATGAAGTGTGACATTAACCTATCATACATATTAATTTAAGAATTTTAAATAAGTATGGCTAATAATGTATGAGACCAACAAAAAATATTTAAAATATATGCTTCATGCACGAGCACAATGTTGGTAATAGTTAGGCAGAGCTGCCCCATCACCGATTCTTATAAATTCACAGCACAAATAAATCATTAGGCCTAAATATAAAGAGAATATATTATTCAAGAATAGGATCCTAAGTAAAAAGTTATTTACAACATTTTAAGCATAAATAAACCTAGAGTTCCTTAAACTAAATACTACAAATTAACTTAAATCTAATGGCAATATCTTTACAAATTATTTGTGCCCTTCTATACACAAAGCAGATATGTGTGTTCGAAGGTTGCAGTACATGCATGAGTAGTCTAAATTACTGTCGTTATTACCAGAGCACTCAACAGAAGTATGCATTGCACTTGAGCAGAATCTACAAATATTTAGCTGTTCGCAGCGTTCTAGCTTAGATTCAATATCGGAGTAATTTGTTCATTTATTCATGCTATGACCTGCCATGCTGCAAAATTTACACGGGAAAGCTGCATTCCTCTTAAAAGAACAGTAGATTTGGCAGACTTAGTTTTAAAATTCTCAAGGGTAGCTTTGGGCAGGTTAGTACAAGGAGACTCATAATTACCATCACCCTCATAATTTTCCAAGTCAGCTGCCGACATGACTGGATTTCCAAAACCTCCCGTAATTGGTTTTCAAGTCTTTGCCTCGACGTGCAGGGCTGCCAAGGGGAAAACCCCAAAATTCTCCGGAGTTGGGGACCTTTTCCAAGAATGAACAAAAACGTTTTTTAAAAAAAATAGCTAAAAAAAAATGCTAAAAAGTAGCTAAAAATGCTAAAAAGTGCCAAATTTAACGGATTAGGTGGCCAGATTTAGCGACAAATCTGAAAAACGTTAAAAAAAAGTAGCAAAAACTTAGTAAAATATTGTAAAATAGTAAACTAGATTTGCTAAAACATATAGGTTTTAAAATCTCTCTCAAAGAGAGATCGTCTATGGGAGGGCTCTAGCAATAATCATAGAGAGACTCATACGGTATTAAGTTACCATCCCGCTCATTTTGCCTACTGATTAGTAGGTTTTACTGATGTGTCGATTGAATTTTAGCTCTCTCTCTTTAAAGCAACTCTTATTGTCAATAGCGCGTTATCTATAGTGTTGGACTAATTACTCTTGCGTTACCAAACTGCTATTCATGATTCCTTTCACGCTCTCACCTATTTGGCATGGCTTAGCGACTACCGATAATCACTCTGCTTAATCAGCTCTACAAGTAAGTTATCTATATATTAATATTATATATATATTATATATTATATGAGGGATAACTTTTCATACACAATAATTTTCTATATTATTAATATATTATTTGTATATAGTTATAGGTAATTATTGTATTACTTAGTTTATCGATTAATAATAAATTTGATTTATAATTAAATTTATCATAGAGGTAATATTTAATATATTAAATCACACGATAGTTAAAAGGAATAAATCTATAATTTTAAAACTTCATGCAGTAATTAGGTAAGTCAAGGAAAATATATTCAATCCGTAAGACTTAAATATAATGGTCATATATAATCTAAATCCTTTGATACCTCTATATAATAATGGAATGATTATCTAATCGATATATAATAAATTATATTTACAAAGAATCAGAATAAATTGTCTAATTAAGTACCTAATTAATATATATATAGATTATTTTATCCAACTATGAATATGAATTGTGATTCTATAATTCTTCTATATTTAATTAATATCTAAATTGCATATGTGATATATATATATTATATATATATTATACTATACGTTATAATTATAGAGCTACTTATCAGGACTTAAATGTCTAATTATTATTTCATAAGACCCATCCCCCAGATTGCTATATATAATATATATTAAGGTAACAAAAGTATGTATTGCATATAAATAATCGATAATGTAAAACAAAAAATGTATGGTATAATACCTAATATTGTAATTAATATTAGTATTGTTGTTTTCAAAATAATAATATCTTATCATAATTCTCATTTAAGTGCCTGCGCTACTACTTATGTTGTCATTTATTTTGTATTGATATGCTTCCGTCCTAGTTTTTTTGTTAAAGTTAATATATAATATGAAATTGATAATAAATATATGTAGAATATTTTAATATGTATTTCAAAAAATTAATTTCATTAGCAAATGATTGTTGCTGTTTTGAAACTTCTCTATCCATTAAAATGTAAGTTTTTATATACAGATACACACACTATATATATTATATATATATATATATATACTAGTTAGTGTGATATATATATATAGTTTCTATACATCATAAAGTGAACACCAGAAGGTTGAGTTAAAGCCTTACTACACTTAATAATTATATGTACTCGTAATAATATAATTTAGGTTAGGATTACACGGCATTTATGAAATGTGTACATAGTAGTATATAATAGTGTGGAATAATTTTAAATGAGCAGGTAAATAGAAGTGCTTAGATACTTATTACTCAGTGGAGTATTATTGTATAGTAAATGTGATAAGATACTACTAAGTATCATTAATACATTCACCTTTATCACAGGTAGGAGTATAACTATTAATATGAGGAAATTATATACTCTATTATATTTAGATAATATTAGTATTATATACTCATATATATCATAAGTGCTCTATCAACAACTGCTCCTCACAACTACCTTCTCACGCGCCACAATTATTGTATAAATATCTTAATGATGGCGATTATTATAGATTAGTAAAATCCTATTAGAAGTTCAAAACCTAATAAATAATATATCATTCACCATTTAGATTTTAAATACTATAAAGTTGATATCGGCTCAAAACAACATAATTCATCAACTAATAAAAGTAGAGGTGGTTTTAACATCATACCGTCTAAAAATATATTGAGGAGAATAAGAGTACCAGTTATAGCACACTTATGCGCTCTATAATCACGATTATTACCATGAGATGATAGAGAGATGTATATATATAGTATTATATTTATATATATATATATATATATATATAGAGTAATACTAAGTATATAATAAGTATAATATATGATGATTATAATATATAGTTATATATATTATAATATGAGATTTGTGGAGGAGATATAGTATAAGGTATATATATATATATAGGTATATATATAGTAATTATAGATATTTAGTGTATAATATATTTATATAGTATATATATTATATATATATAGATAGTATAAAGAATATATATATTATTATGTACATATAGATATAAGTAATATATATAGTATAGAGTAATAGATAGTAATAAGATTATATACTATAGTATATGTATATATATATATTATATAATATAGTAAGTGAGTAAGAGATAATTAAAGCTCTCTAGGTCCTTCCAAGTATAATGTACATATACTGCTATTAGTATAGTAGAAAGAAACTGATAGAGAGGAGAGTAGAAGTAAGAGAGAGATAGTACTATAGTGATATAGTGAATATGGAGAAGATATAGATTCATAGATAGTGAGATAGATATATTATGAGTGAAGAGAGTAATAGAGTAGATAGTGATAAGAGTAGAGATGTTGATCAGTATATGAGAGATAAGATAGAGTATACTATATAGATTAGAGAGATGATAGTAGTAATGTAGTATATATATATATGTTATTAGAGAGAGAGAGAGAGAGAGTAGCAGGCCTTTTTAGTTGGGGAGAAACCTCAATAGTGTGTCTTAGGTTAAGATAATCATAAATGGTTAGAGTGAGGTCTAGATAATAGAAAACTCAATGAGGATATATTTAAAGATACCGTATGTAAATGGTGTATTTATCTCTCATATATTAATTGTATAAAGAATGCCAAACACCTAGTATTTAAATCAGTGACGACGATAGTGTTATTTGGCTGCTGATTCAAAACATGTCACTCACGTTGAACTACTCTCGATTATTCAATATACCAAAGATTGAGGTGTAGTCGTATAAGATGTTAATGGTCTCGATGATAGGTCCATATATATTGTATTGGGTGTGTATAGTTTCCATAAATAACTACTTTCCGAGGTAGAGTATTTTTATTTATATAATTTTTGCATAAATTTTTATGAATTATATTAAAAGTAAAAAATTGTAAGTAATGAGGCAATAAATTTAATTGCCTAATATATAATAACATTAGTTCTTACTAATACAGTACTACCTAGTCCAGTGTGACATATGGTCTAGAGAGTATATTATTACACTAGAATGTCCTTATATAATGTATAAGGTGAATGATAAATGCGCGAAAAGACGATACTAGTAGTATTATTATATATATATTACCAAAGGGTTAACGTGAAGTGACAGTATTGTAAATGTATACTACATACAATCAAATATCCATATATACTACTATACTCTATATATACTGTAGATTTAATGGTCAGTGTGTTTTATACTATCATCTCACAATAATATATATATAGCTAATACATTATGCTTATTACTATCGTTTCTGGATCAGTTTCATGAAAATCTGGTCAAGGTCTATTTTAATAATACATATATATATATATATATATTATATATATATATATAATATAATATTAATATATATTAATATATAATATATATTATTATAATATAATATTAATATATTATATATATATAATTTATATTATATATATATTATATTAAATATTAATATATATATATATACTATATATATTATATTATTATTAATATATATATTATTAATATTATAATAATATATATACATAATATATAATTAATATATATATTATATATATTATTATATATAATATTATAATATATATATAATATAATATATATAATATATATAATATATAATATAGATATATATATATATATATATATTATATTATATATAATAATATATTATATAATATATATATATATATATATATATATATATCATACTAATTATCATAATCTATATAATCATCTAATCGTTTACTCGTAATCTTTATCATCTAATCATATATCATTTCTATATAATCTATTTACTATCTAATCATTATCTCATCATCAATCTATCTATCATATCATTCTATCATCAATCATTTATCTAATCATCATCATATTCAATCATCACCCACTTTCTTTCCCCACCCCCCCCCCCCGACACAGAGTAAGTGTGCGTCATGCACCGGAAACAGAAATAGTAGTAGAAGAATTAGTGTAGTATAAATAAGTGAGAAAACGCCAAATACCTTGATGTGGAACTAATTCCAACATAAATGATTCTTGTTAGTATATAAAGTGGTATTAATAAATATTTATAAATATTATTCATATATTATACATAATAAATAGGAATGATATCATAACGAGATCAAGCTGTTGTGCAAATATAGCGTAGTTGTATCTTGTGCCTCGCCATCTTGAGTATTAAGTTGATTTATATCATGTATTAGAAAAAGATTTGTTGTAAAAATCATTTAAAAAAAAGCACAAATTATTGTTTATATCTTATATTATGGGAAAAATTGTGTTAAATCCATACTTGATAGATATTGTTTTTAAAAATATAAGGAAATAATTCAATAATGGCATATTATTGTGGTCAGTGTGATATGTATCATATAATATATATAATCGGTGATATAATAACCAATTTTCTTTATTTGTATATAATTTTGATTTATAGTGAGTTTTTAATAATGATATGAAATTATATTTATTTTCATGAACCGTTAATCAGTATGCTTCAACCAATTAATTAAATCAAAACTGTCTCCTGTGTTTGTACAGTCCTTTCCGCAATAGTTTTTGCAAACTACTGAACATGGAAGTATATATCGGCGACATGTACGTTTCATTGTGTTACATGGGTCTTCAACTGTAGTTTGGCACGCATTTAATCATATTTAAGAGTTTGTTTGGTGCTGGGCTCAAGTTTGTTAATATCGGCTTGAATTCTCCATCAACCAACTGCCAACCCCAGTTTTACTTTTTCTTTTCTTAATATATGTTTGAAAGAATATCGAGTAGGTAAGTGGAAAATAAGGATAGATAGAAAAAATGGTGTGCAATATAATAATTATATATCTTCATCACTAATATTATTACTCAATCACTGCAAATGTCAGACTTCGTATGATAGAATGCGCCATATAACAAAGTCTCGTGTTAGATATTTGTAAGTGCAGTCTCAAACACCTAGAGCTTTAACAGATTATGCATAATATAACTATTTTACTATTATAGTTAGTGCGATAAGAATATCTCCTCTTAATGTATAAGTGGTGTTATACCTAAGACGACTGTTCCCTAAGTACATATAGATGAGCTCTTATCAATTCTCATGTTCTCGAGTAGCTTAATAGCCTCTAAATTTATAGATATCTAGTTAGGTGGCAAAGCCGAATAGCCGATGACGGACCTCGAAAAATTATACCCGCGCCCAGCTCTGTATATATATATATATATATATATCACGAAGTACTCCAAAAAGGTAAAAAAAGCGAGTTGCGATAAATAAGCGTGTTAGAAATTAGTATATCCAATGTGATGAAAATTTTTTTATTTAATTTTTAAAAAAATTAGTTCTATATTTTGTTTCACATATTTATTTGCAAAAGGGCAGCCAAATTTGGGATTAGATATTTTGTGACGTGTTCGAGAGAGGCTTTGTGGAAAAATCCTAAAATAGACAAAATAAGAAAAAGGTTTCTTTTACGTTGCCATGACAACCAGTGTTTTGAAAGCATTATAATTATGCTTTTCTTGGAGGCACAAATCGAAATTCCTCCAGTCAATGACCCTTATGAAAAATAATGTTTCGCAAGAGAATAAATGATCTTTGTATAAATTAGCGTCTTTTGTATAAGCATTTTAAACATTATTTAATAGTAAAAGAATCAGCTTTAAATTGAATTATTTTATTACATTGTTGCTTTTATTTTTTTTATGAGGAGGCCCGGCCTCCTGTGCTCCCCCCGTAAACCGCGCCTGATATATTATATATATATATATATTATATATATATATATATATATAGTATTATATATATATATATATATATATAATTATATATATATATATATATTATATATATATATATATATATATACTTAGTATATATATATAAGAGAGAGAGAGAGAGAGGAGAGAGTCTTTCGCCGCCTCTTCGAATTGGGAGTCAATGAATTGACAACATCGACAACTCACAAAGCTACCGTTGTTTCATACCTCGCAAAGCACCACCCGATTACAACTGCTGACTTGATGCCATATATATAGTATATAATAGCTATTATAATATTACTTAAATATATATATATATATTATATATATACTATATAGCTATAGTAAAGTATACTAGTTATATATATTATTAGATATATAATAATATATGTAATATATTATATATTATATATTATAGAATATGGGGAAATTCTCTTAAGAGACAGTTGGTGTAAGAAAAAAAATATATATGTATATATATATATATATAATTATTATATACTATATAATATATATATATATATATATATACAGTATATATTATGTCTACGTAGTAAAATATATATATATATATATTACATACTTATATTTTATATAATATTATATAAATATATATATATATATATATAATATATATAATATATATATATATATAATATACAGTATATTATATAATATATATAATATATTAGATATATATAATATATATAGATATATATATTATATAATATATTATATATATATACTTATACTTATATATATGTTTATATATATACTATATAGTATATATATATATGAAATAATATATATAATATATATATATATATAGAATATTAATATATATATATATATTATATATATAATATAATGATATAATATATATATATATATATATATAATGCGGAAAATTTGCTTTAAGACTACAGTTTGTTATAGAAAAAAAAAAAGAGTTTTAGTATAATTTTATTAAAAAGTTAATTTTTTATGTATTGAATAAGAAAAACTTATTTTCAATTTTAAAAATTTGATTTAATTATAAATAATTAATTAAAGTTTATTGGAAATTATACGTCTGGCAAGGTTAATGCACCGGAGTCTTATTTTGGTATACTCATAGACAATTCAGTGTTAATTCGGCGAGCATGGAGATGCGTTGTGATTTATTTTAAATTACGATGTTATTAGAATGAAATATTGAATATGTTCATATTTCTGTATTTTTTTAATGTATTTATGAGTGTAATAAAAACGCCTCTAGCGGCAAAAAATATAATATATATATAGTAATATGATATATATAATTATATATATATTATATATATATATATATAATAATATATTATATATATCTAATATATATACTAGTATAACCTAACCTAACCTAAACTAACTTAACTTAAACTTATCCTAACTTAACTTATCCTAACCTAACCTAACCTAAACTAACCTGACCTAACCTAACTTAACTTATCCTAACTAACTAACTAACAGACACATGTCACGCGGTTGTATACTATCAGAGGTGCGGCACTTCCGCTCTTTAGTCCGCTGGTTAGTTCGCTAGTCCGCTAGTCCGCTAGTCCGCTCCGAGCGGACTACCTGAATAGGTGCGCGGACTAGCGGAGGGGCGGAGTCGTCAGGAAATTAGCGGATTTGCACAGTGCGATCAAAAAAAGTTTCCGCTCTTTTGTTTCGCACCTTTTTAAAAAATGAAAATATAGTTTACTTATTAAGAATTCTTATTTGGTTATATAAAGAAATATAATTTTTATTTTAAGTTTATAACTAATTATACTTTTAGTCTAAGACTTTTTGTTTTTTAATAATTAAACTTCCAAAATAATCTCAACCTCCTTAAGTACCGAATATTTAATAAGTAACATTTCAAATTGATTTTATGACTGATGGCTATAAACCGCTCATGACTATAACTTAATTAATTATATTATTTACTATAAATAACTAAGCAATATTCTTAAATCAATTAAAATGTGTAAACCAAATATATACTATATTATATATATATATATATACTATATATATATATAATATAATATTATATATATATATATATATATATAATATATATATATATATCTATATATATATATATATATATATATTATATATATATATATAGTTGGGTTGGCTCAGAACCTGATTAACCATATATATATATATATATATTATATATATATATATATATATATATTTATATATATAATATATATATACTATATAGTATTTTAGTAGTACTATATATATATATACCTATATATATTCTATATATACTATAAATAAGATGTATACTATAACTAGCATCTATTAAATATATATGAAGGCTATATATCTTATATATATATATATAATATTATATATTATATATAATATTATATATATATAGTATATATATATATATAGTATACTATATATATATTAATATGTATATAATTATATATATATATTATAAATATATATATATACTATATATATATATATATATATATTATATTATTATATATAATATATATCTATAGTATATATATTATATATCTATATTATAATTTATATATATATATATCATATATAATATATATAATATATATATATATATATTATATATATGTTATATATATATATATATATATATATATATAATATATATATATAACTATATATATATAATATATTACTTACGAGCTGATAAGTAGCCATTAGCATCGACTCTGCAGGAGTCAAGGCTTTCATGGATCTAATAAAGTCTTGGACGAAATAGACCCTCTTATGGGTGGACAGGGTGGTCAAAATATATCAGAAGGGAGGCAGAATATGAGTAGGTGAGGTCTTAATTAGCAATGGACTGCTGGAAGTGAACTAACATCAGCACTCCTCTCACCAAGGACATCTTTCCCTTTCAGCATAGGCAGAATTTGTTGAACTTGTTCATAAAGTATAATACACCTCTCCCTAGTTCTGCGGCTGTAGAGCGAATATTTTGTATTGGTGGGGATATTTTGAGGGCATAGAGGTCAGCCTTAACTGCTTTAAATTTTGAGCACCTAATCTTTTTAAAGGTAATAAGGATCTCTTGTCCTTTGAGACGACATTGAGGAGGAAGTGGAAAAATCTTGAGATTTTGTAAATATTCTAATTTTTTCATATTATATTTTTAATATAATTTTTGTAAGGATATATATAATATTTAGTATTTAATATTAATATTTTGTGAAGGTCGACAATTTATTAGCGGGAGAGCGTGCGAACGTGCGACTTGCAATCGCGGAGGTTGATGGTCTGTAATAAGTTGCTGGATTGAGCGCTAGAGTACTACGTTTTCTCGAGGTGCGGAAGGTGCGCTAGCGGACTACCCATAAATGAGCGGGGTGCCCACCTCTGATATATTATATAATATTATAGTATAGTAGTAATAATTATATATATATATATATATTGTATTATTAATTATATATAATATATATATTATATATGATATATATATATATATATATATATATACATGTTTTTTTTTTTTTGTTGCCAGAGTTTTCGTTTCGTTCGAAACAACTTATCGTACAAGCGATCTCGCCTCGAGATATGAGTTGTAGTTTTAAACCAATTATCACCTTTATAATATATATATATATATATATATATATATATATATATATATAGTTAGATATTAATATATATATATGTATTATATATTATATATTAATATATTATAGTAGTAATTATATACTATATAGGCCAACATCCCCGAAAGCCCATGCAATGTAACTTTAAACTAATACAGCTACAAGGAAATATAAATAACATTTTTGATTTTAACAAAGAAATTTCATCGATGAAACTTTAAAAAATTATTTTATTCTAATATTTATTAATGACACCTTAAATATTAAGTATACATTTAGTCTGGCAGCGTACGTTCCTCCACAACCTTCCATTCCTCGCAGTAGATGAACAGAGTCAAGGGTTCCTAATACTGTGTTTGTTTTTTAATTTGCTCTGGAGAAATGTTATTTTCTTCTTTTTATTTCTTTTTTTAGGGGGTTCGACGCCGACGGAGCGACAGAGGGCGGGGATGAAGTCACCCTCGTCGTCCCCGGTAGAGCCGAGAAACCCGACTCTGTCCATCTTTGTTGTTTACCCGTGGGGTATCCTTTAGTTTAAAAAAAAAGAATTCAGCATTTGGCACCTTTGCGTGCTCCTTCGGAGTACTCGAGCTCCTTTCGTATTGTCAATAAAATCGGTTTAATTATTATACAAGTTTTCCAACATTTTTAAAAAATTTTTAAATTTTAAAAAATGTTTTTTTTTTAATTTTTTTATTTCATGGGTAAATAATGTCTCCTGATTAATAAATGATATTTATTTTCGGGTAGCTGTTATAGTTTTTTTAGTTACATGCATGTGTCTTTCGGGATGCTGACATATATATATATATATTATATATATATATATTATATATTATATATATATATACTATATATATATATATATAATATATATATTATATTATATATATATATATATATATATTATATAATATTATATATGTAATACTAGGCTTGGGTTCAAATACCATTTTGCAATTACAAGTACAAGTACAATACGTGGGCTAGAATTGTTCGAGTACAAGGTACAAGTATTAGTAAACAAAGTACAAGTACAAGTCTTTATAAAAACTTGCATAATATTATATATTATATATATATATTATGTATATTTATATTATATATATAATATATATATATATATATATATATATATATATATATATATATATATATATATATCTATATATAGTATATCATCATCACTACATCATCTTCATCATCAACTCTCATCATCATCATCATCATCATCATCATCAATCATCATCATCCCCTCTCTCCCCAAGACTGGGGGTAAGGTACTATCATGCACCGGAAACAGAAAGTAGTAGAAGAATTGACAGAAGTTCGAAAAAAGAAAGCTTAACCTACCGCCCCCCTGTATACTTTTTGTCACAACTCCACCCTAGAGGTTCACGGTTACCTCTAGTACGCACGCGACGGACCCTTACTATCTGGCATCTCGGCAATGTGGGGTTCCAATCCCTTCGGCCCAGTGACCTACAACCCCCTCTACAAACCCGCCATCACTCCTATTATGCACCCTTCTTCTGCCTGTGCCAAACTCACATTTCTCTCGTCCAGGCATTCCTTTACTGACTCAATCAATATTTCTTCGGTCTCCCAGCCGGTTGATTCCCACCACAATCACCACTATAAATCCGTTTAATCAACTGACTATACCATTTCAACGTACTTTCATTTCATTCTCTCTTTTACCTTTCTTCACCCAACGGACAATCTCTAAAACGGTTCATTCCCAATTTTATCATTCTTCTCACACCTAAAGACCCTAAGATTTGTACATGCTGACGAGTAAACATTGTACTTTAGATTAATACTCTTATACCAAACCATAGTCTAACTACTATACATTAACACAGGTAACAACGAACCCTCATGCAAGACCTTAGCGCAACTCAAGACTTAAGTCTCTTTACATTCACAACGATTTAATTGCACCAGCCACCTTCCTGGCATTCACAACAAGTGCTTTCCTACTACCACTCTGCATATCCATTCCCTTTTCATCCAACATTTATCTTAAATATTTAACTCAGACACCTTTCCAGCCTGTTCACCACATCTAACATAACTTTCACAGGACCGACGACGTCCTCACTCACAGACCAGTAACCTTACTCTTATCTATGTTTACTTTCAAACCCCTCCTTTTACCACAACACTACAATCTCTCTAGCAATCCTCTCAAACTCTCTTCAGATTCGCCACAAAGACCCATCATTCCGCATATACATAGGTAGGAACACCTCCACTATCTTTCATTCTTCCATCAATTCTAACACCATCCCCTGCCACTCCACCTCTAATTCTTTCATACCCCATCCATATACAAATTGAACAACAAAGGAGAACATCCCTGCCTCACTTTGCTATTAATATTAACCAATCACTTCGACTCTATTTATTCACTCACGCTTCACCATCGTCATACATACTTTGATTCATTCAGAAGCTATCACAAACATCAATATATGAGACTAAAATCGTGCCATAGATTGCTTCCCTATTAATTCCTATCGTACGCCTGTTGCAAATCATGAAACATAAATACAATTTATTCTTTCCTCCTCACCTCATTATTCCAATCATTTGTTTCAATGTAAAGATTGGATCAACACATCCTCTACCCATGTACTAAACAACACTTGTTCTTCATCAATCAGCCTTCAGTCACTCCGACGCAACTCCTTAAAGAACAAAATTCCTAGCATACGTACTTCCTACAATGACGATCAATATAACTATTCCCTATCAATACCTACAGTTCCTTATCCGCACCTACCTTAAGTAAGTGGTACTATTTATGCTCTCGCTCTCCAAATCCCTCGAACTGTACCTCCATAATCTCACGCTTCCTGTTATTATAAACTTCCAAATCCAAATCATCACCATCTCGCCTATATACTTTTACTGGATTGACGACAACATTTTATTCTTCATTCTCATATTTTTAAAAATCAACTTAATTTAAAACTCTTATTTGGACTGGGATACAAAACATTTCATCATTCTTACTGTGATTTTACAAAAGAACTTAACTTTCCTGAAACATCTATTTTCTGAAGAATGATTCCAAATTTTATTAATTGACTCAACTTTATCGAAAATATACTTTATCACAAAATATTAAAGACAAATTCAGGCTTAAATAACAGCTCCTAAGGATACTTTGTATATGAGGTTGCCTTTCTGGGGAAAATTCAGTTACGAAATTTGAACGTAAAATTGGATGTGGTTTTAAAACAAACTTTATAACGTTTAAAATTAGATTTAATATTTTCGAGCGAAACAAAATTGTGGAATATTTTAAATTCTAAAGATAAACCACCTTCTACCTCTATGCTCGTCATTAATAGTATATTCATTACAAGTGCAGTCGACTGCGATGCACCTACATAGGAAAGACAATAAAAGCATTCCATACGTATGTGATGAGCATAAAAGTATTATCATTTAGAACTCCTAGACCATTTACAGCATCCCCATTTCGCTATAGAATGCTCATTCCTCTTGCAGGAAAAACGACCATATGCATGATACGAATTTTGGAATTTAGCCAAACAACTGAAGGAACGATCTTCTAGTTTGTTAAGATCTTTTGTATTTGGCATCTCAACCGGCCTAAATGAAAAATCAAGTTTTAACAGTCCTTTAATATGAAGTGAGATTTTGTTTAAATCATGAATCTTAACCTCATATTCTTGTAATCATTTATCTAAATATATTGTTTATTTATTCCGACTTTATATTATTATAACTTTTAACTAATTTTATAGAATATTTTGTTTAAATATTATCATTATATTGTAAGTCTTGAAAATGGGAAGAAGGATTCTTACCCGAAACTAGTCGGCTTATAAATACTTTAAAAGCTGGACTTTCGTTTTCGCTATCATGCATTCTATATAAAAATTAAAATTATTTATATATATATATAGAAGATTCTCATATATATATATATATATAATTTTATATATATAATATATATATATATATATATATATATATATATATATATAAGAAGTTGACATACTTTATATTCGTAAATGGAAATTTATTTAGAATACTAAGCAATTATATAATCAGAAAAAATAAGTGAGAATAAGATAAAAAAAATACTTTCAAATCATATAGGCAAGATTAATTATAAGAAATTGAATCTTTCAGTAAAAGAGATGCAAGTACAGAGTAAAGTAACAAGTACTGGGTTTTGGAAACTTGCAAGTAAAAAAGAGTTATTTAATGTCAAAAAATGTCTTAAGTTTCAAGTACAATACTTGTATTGAACCCAAGCCTGATATAATTATTTGTTATATATTTATATATTATATTATATTATAATATGCATATAAATTTAGATATTATATATATATTAATATATATATGGCAAACAAAGCTCAAAGAGTGCCGCCACCCAGACAGCATGTACACTTGAATCAAGTTTGATTAGCTTTGATTTTAAATTGCCTGGGCAAACTTGCGAAAAAAAACTTGTAACAAACTTGCAGCAAGTTTTAATATTTACTTCAATTTTGATAACTTTGATTTAAATTTGCATGGGCAAACTTGCTAAAACATACTTGTAACAAACTTGCAGCAAGCTTGACACATACGTACACGCACATACATACACACAATAACACACATACACACACATATAATATATATATATATATATATTATAATAATAATAATATTATATATATATATATATATATATAATATAAACTATATATATATATATATAAATATATATATAATATATATATAATATTAATATATATTATAGAACGATTGTTTATGATAATAAAAATTCATATTAAAATATTAACATAAATTAAATATACATAATAATTATTTTATTATCTATTATTTTTATTTCAAATTTAATTATTATTCATTATTATTATTTTATTATTATTATTATTATATTATTAATGTATGTATTATTATTATTATTATTATATATTATTGTTATTATTTTGTTATTGTTTTATTATTATTTATTATTATTGTTATTATTATTGGTTATTTATATATATATATATATATTTATATTATTATATATATATATATATATATATATATTATATATATATATATATAATATATATTATTTATATATATAATATATATTATATATATATATATATATATAATATATATAATATTATATATATTTATTTATATTAATATAATATTATATATATTATTAATATTATAATAATATAAGTAATATAACTAATAATAATATACATAATATATAATAATTAAAAAAAAATAATTTTTGGTCAAATAAATAAATCGTAAAAATAAACACAATATTTACTATGTTAAATTATAATTATGCATATAAGCAGTTTCAATTACATTGTGGTTTTTAGCTCAGTGGTAAAACACTAAACAATAAAACGAAAGTCCGAGTTCGTTTACTAATCGTGGGCGAGAGTCGGAAATTAGTACACGCGCTTATGCATAGGTGAGCGAGTCACTACGTCATCAATTAAATTAAAATATATGTTAATTTATAAATGTTCATATAAGAATTGAATTACGTTCCCTAATTCAAAGTGCAAAAAATATATATTTTTTTTTAAATTTTCGGAATGTTTTTTTTAAACTTGTCTAAGCATGGGCAACCTTGTTTGCAGTTTGGCAAAAAAAAACACTTGCTGCAATTTGACAGGTAAACTAGCAGGTTGGAATACATATATAAAATCGAAACTTGCCGGAAATCCTTGGGCAAGCTTTATAGCAAGCTTGCAATTTTGACGTTGCAAACTGTTTCACATTTGAAACAAATTAAAAATGCTATATATATATAATATATAGTATATATTATTAATATATATATATATATATATATATAATATATATATATATATATATAATATATATATATTGATATATATATATATATAAATTATATATATAATATTATATATATTATATATATATATATATATATATATATTATATTATTAATATATATATATATATTATATTTATATATATAATATATATATATGGTGAAATCCAGTTTAAAACCACAAATATCCTCATCCATATCTCAAAAACTACAATAGCTACAGAGAAAGGAATACATTGTTGAATCCTGGAAAAATTTTATTGCGGAAACTAAAAAATAAAAAATTATATCTCAAAAAACTGACAATTACTAAGCGAAAAGGATACATTTTTGGAATCCTTGTAAATTTTAGTTAGGAAATGTAAAAAATAATAAATAATAAATAAATAAAAACTAAATATTGGCTATTTTTTTTTTAAGAGCAGGGGACATAGTATAATATTAGTGAATGCAGTAACAGTCCGCATCCGCATCCGCACATTATTAAAGATCCGCATCGCATCCATCCGCGCTTTGCCCCGCGGATGTTGCGCGCGATGTTTATTGTCGAGATTTGATAAGAATTTTTATAATAAAAATACTTTAGATGAATTGAAAATAAAATAAAATGTAAGCTCAAAAAATCTCCCTTCCCCAAGCTGCAGCTTTACCACTAACCACAAATAACGTTATCCCATATATCGGTTGAAATTTTCATATGACTGGAACGAAGTATTGCCAAAAGAACTTCTTGCTTCGTAAGCCAGTTCGTATTCCAAAGTTAAAAATCTTATTAATTTGGAAAATGACATCATATCACACTGCATTAAGCTATTGAAACCATTTGAAGAAACTACGAAAAAAATCAGCGTCTCTACAGCTTCTGTATCATATGTAATACCATTAATCACAACCAACGCTATAGGAAGCATTTTGAACCATATTCAATGAAAATGAGACAGTTTAAAAAGAAGTGAAAGATGAAAATAAACTAGAGTAGAAAACGCTTTTGGTTCTATGGAATGAATGACTTATACTATTGTAAACAACTTACTTTAGATTCCCGTTATAAGGCAAATTTTTTTTTGTAAACGATATGGAGAACAAGTTAAATGTTACTTTTGAGTGTTGCAGTTAGAAAAACTTCAATCGCGAACGAGCTCCTATTAATTCGCCATTCATTAAAAGGAAAAAAACAAACTCTACAGAACAAACACCTTCTACAAAAGTAAATCATAACAGATTCACTGGAAGAATTCTAACAGTCCAGTAGTGATGAAGAAACACCCGCATTACCAAAAGATGCAGTGCAAATGATTGAAAACTATCACTAAGAAAAACGATTAGATTTAAATGATGATCCAATCAGTTGGTTTAAAGTTAAGCAAAATGTTTACCACGCTTGAGTAAACTTCTAAGAAAAACTTCAATCCGAAACAATCTATTAATTAAGCCATCCCATTAAAAGGAAAAAAATGAAATATACAGAACCAACATTTTCTACAAGTAAATCATAACAGATTCACTGGAAGATTTTCTACAGTCCAGTTGTGATGAAGAAACACACGTATTATCAAAGATGCTGCAAATGATTGAAAAACTATCACGCAAAAAAACGAACTAGATACAAATCAAATACGAATCCTATAATATAGTTGGTGGAGTGTAATTAAGCAAAATGCAAAATTTCCCACGCTTAAGTAATCTTGCAAGGAAATACTTGGCCTGTCCCTCCAACTAAGTGTTCCAATGAGAGAGTATTTAGCAATGCTGGCTACATATAAGATGAAGGTAGAACAGAGCTCTCAAAAAAAAGGACAAGAAAAGGCAGAAAAAAATTAATGTCTCTCAAGCAACAACCTCCCATATTTTGAATTTCAATACTAGGTGGATAAACAGTATATAATCCATGTAAAAACTCTTTCATTAAGGTCGAAGGTTAGGGAAAGAGGTTGATGGGGTCCATTGAGGTTGGAGTCCCGGTCCGTCGCCCTGGTAACAATTATATTAAAAGATTGTGGCTAAAACTCGAATATATAATTATATTATATATACTATATATATATATATATATGATATATATTTATTATATATAATATATAATATATATATATATATATATAATATTATATTATATATATATATATATATATATATATTATAATATATTAATATATATTGCGAGATCACTAATAATATATATATATAAATATATATATATATATAATATATATTATTAATATATATATATATATACTATATATATATATATTATATATATATATATATAATATATTATATATATATATATATATATATAATATATATATATATATATATATATATATATATATTATATATATATATATATATAATAGTTATATATAATATACTATATAATATAATATATATATATTAATGACATCTGCCCGCATAATATAATATAATATAGTATTATATAATTAATTATATATATATATATTATATATATATATATATATATATAATATTATATAAGTATATTATAATATATATATATATATAATATATATATATAGTTATTTGCAAGGTATTACACGCAATGTAGGGGGCTCGAGCTGACGGGGAACCGGGGGGACGTTTTTCCATACCCCGTAGGGGAGGTGCGGAGGAACCCCCGCGACACTCAAATACCAAAGAGCGGGGGTCCGGAGAGACCCTCCCGGAGGGGGGAAATAGTCTACCCCGTAGTTCCCCGGAAGGCCGAGAGACCCCGACTCCTGCCATCGGTGCGGTATACCTTGGGGTATTCTTTAGTAAAAATATATTACTATATCTCTATTATTGTAGTATTTTATCGATGTATATCGTATAATAAGTTTTAAATTAGGCCTTCTTAATTATTATATTAATTTTATATATATATTGTTTTTATCATTTTTATGTATCTAAAATTTTACCAGGATTCAAAAATGTATTCTTTTTCGCTGTATATTGATAGTTTTTGAGATTTTTTCTTTTTTTTTTTTACATTTCGCACTAAAATTTTTACCAGGATTCCAAATGTATTCCTTTTCCCTGTAGCTATTTGTAAGTTTTTTGAGATATGATTGAGATATTTTGTGTTTTTAAACTGTGATTCACACACCACACACACCACACACACAACACACACACACACACACACACACATCACAAACATATATTATATATTATTATTTATTATATTAATATATATAATATATATATATATATATATATATATATATATATTATATATATATATATATAGTTATATTTTGGTTTAAAACTACAAATTTTGGTTTAAAACCACAATCCATATCTCAAAACTACAATTAGCTACAGGGAAAGGATAATTGTTGGAATCCTATAAAAATTTTATTGCGGAACCGTAAAAAAAAAAAAAAAAAAAATAAAAAAAAAATCTCAACCAACTACAAACTACAGCGAAAAGGAATACTTTTTTGGAATCCTTGTAAAATTTTTAGTTAAGAAAATGTAAAAAATAAATAAATGAATATAAATAAATAAATAAATATTGCCTATTTTTTTTTAGGAGCAGGGGAACATAGTATATATATAATATTATTATATCATATATATATATATATATATAATAATATATTTATATATATATATATGAGGTATATAATATATATATATATATATAATATATATATATTATATATTTGTAAAGGTTTACACGGCAATGTAGGGGGCTCGAGCCGACGGGGAACACAGGGGGGACGTTTTCCATACCCCGTAGGGGGGGGCGGAGGAACCCGCGACAACCAAACCAACAGACCCTCCCGGAGGGGGGGAATTAGTCGTAACCCCGTAGTTCCCCAGAAGGCCGAGAGCACCCGGCTCTCTCATCGGTGCGGTATACCCTTTTGGTATTCTTTAGTTAAAAAAAAAAAAAGCAAATATAATAGAAGGTTAATTTATTTAACGAGTAACCAATAAAAGGGCTCTAAATAGGCTCTCTAAATCATATTACTATAATTATTTAACAAATTTTTTTTTTATTTTAATTTTTTTTACATTTTCTTATGTAAATTTTAACAGGATTCCAAAAATGTATTCTCTTTTCGCTGTAGCTATTGAAGTTTTTGAGATATAATTTTTTTTTTTTTTTTTTTTTTTTTTTTACATTTCGCACTAAAATGTTACCAGGATTCCAACAATGTATTCCTTTTCCCTGTATCTATTGTAGTTTTTGAGATATGAGTTGTAGTTTTAAACAAATTATATACATATATATATACTATATATATATATAGTATATTATATATATATATATAGATTATATATATATATTATAAATATATATATATAGTATATATATATATATATTTAATATTATATAATATATATGTATATTATAAATATATATATAATATATTATATATATATATATGTATATATATATATATATATATATATATATATTAAAAAAAAAATTCAAATGGAAGTATGGGCGCAGACTCTAGAAATTTATATTTAAAGCCTCTCATGTTTAAAACATGTGTGAATCTCCTTGCAATGTTAAAAACTCTTCCAATCAACAATTTTGGAAGTGATGTAGTGATTTTCAACAATCATATTGTTAAATTATTTTTATGGAATGAAACTTTAAAAATAGTTTTGTCACTACATAATTAAAATTGCCCAATTAAAATTACTTATCAAGTTGCAACTCACCGTAGTGCAGTTGCTAGTTTCACTATATTGACTATTCAGTTCTGATTTGAATTTTCATCTAATTCGTGGACAGCAGATAGTGTTACGTCGTCGAGTGTAATTGAGATTATATTGGCTTACTTGATCATTAATTGTGACAACTTGTAGTTTTATCACGTCGGAGTTATTATCATTATTTCGGAATAAAAATAAGTTAGCTGTCAAGCTTGAAGCGTAATTGCCGAATTGTAAGAAATCGTCAGCTATCATATACGTGAGTACGTATCTTAACATAATTTGAACGTTATTTTAGGAGGAATATGTGATTTTTTTTTTAGTATTTAGTTTTCAAAAATTATTATTATTATTATTATTATTATTATTATTATTATTATTATTATTATTATTATTATTATTATTATTATTATTATTATTATTATTATTATTATTATTATTATTATTATTATTATTATTATTATTATTATTATTATTATTATTATTATTATATTATTATTATCTTATTATTATTATTATTATTATTATTATTATTATTATTATTGAAATTTAGTTTTGTCTCTAACCTGGTAATTAACTATTACTCATATTATAAACTTGAAATGAGTTTGTTATTGGTTATTGAAAACACAGAATAGAGTGCAGAAATACAAATTCGACAAATTTACATTTAGTTAAAGAATTAAAAATCCATTTTTAAAATCAAGGTAGGCTATCTTGACTGTTCAAACCTACGCTTC
>JABUQX010091131.1:0-12500 GCA_015478945.1 Trachelipus rathkii
AAAGGAATACCTATAAGAAACTGTTAAAAGCAATAAAAATAACCTATTTATTTCCTAAAGATCAAAGCATTCGTGACGTCATCAATGAATCAACGAAAACGAATGAATTACCCAGCGAGTACATAACCCAAATAAGGAAAACAATTGGGGAAGAGAAAGGTGTAAACCACCTCCAAAATCATCCCAGCTTTGTAAAAGAATACTTCCTCGCCGCTTTGCTTTCCTCGGTATACCAAAATATACACAAGATCGCCCAGAGTGTTAGTATACACACGCTCACCCACATAGCGGACGAACTCTTCAAAATCACAACTTAAGAAAAAGAAAGGAGCGGCAGTCGGCAACAAGAAAAAAAGAAAAAAAGGCCACCTTATACCCAAAAGCAAATCAACAACAACCCCCCCCTTTCTCGTGGAAAGTGTTTGAAAATAAACTTAGAACATTTTAGTGCTGGTGAAAAAAAAAAACAATGAGTATATAAATAATAGAAACACTCTATCATTAATAAAGGCCAAAATACTATACTACTACTACTACCACCACTACTACCAATAATAATAATAATAATAATAATACAAATGACAAAAATTATCAAGACATTGAACCCGCCAGTGCTATAAAATTTTGAAAACATAAATAATGTTATTAATAAAAATGAACTTATGATATGTGATACCATAAATAAAAATTGTGTTAACGGACAATCATCATCTTTAAATGTCAAAGAATAGCATTGTTTCTTATCCAGATAAACTTAAAGTATCTACCAATGATACAAATTCAGAAAAAAGAGGAGACATGGATTAACCAACTAGTTTACCGAGAACTGGAACCACAAAATCTTGTGAAATAGAGAGTATGAAGAAATAAATCGAGACATGAAAGCCAAGCCAAGCCAAGCCAACCCAACTCTCCATGATGGGGGTCCCCAAGCCACCATGGATGAAAAAAGACTTTTCTTCACCTTCACCTAACAAGACACCCGTTTACTACAATCATCTCTTATTACTTCCCTGCGGCGTCTTTTATTTTCTGTAGCTACCTGTTAGTTCTCCTTCCCCTATATATTCATGCCTCTTACAGTGAGGCGCGAATATATTTATTTCACTCAAACTTTGTTGTGAAATCAAAATCTTAGTTTTTGGAATAATATCGGATACGATTTTGAAGCGGTTTTTGTCTTTTTCTTTAAAACACGTCTGTGCTTAATATCAGCAAATCCTGATTCTACTGTTGCGTTGCATATATATCACGATCTATCAATTTTCTCTTTGTATTTTATTTGTTGCCAATGTGTTGTCCATAAAAGCCAAATATGGAGACCAATATGCCAGAAAGTAATTAACAAAGTTATCGCAGTAATATGGATTTTCTTAAACTTTATATTTCTTGCCCCAAAAGGCTTCTAAACACAATTCCTTTTTGGAATGTATATTCGAATTCGTATTTACAAATTGAAATAACTTCAATTTATGGAGCCCTCAAACTATATAATATTCAGTATTTTTTTCAATATTGTATATTACATAAGTAAGTAAAAACAATGAGTAATGCAATTTCAATAACAATAATATAAGTTATGATTGATTTAATAACATTTTTAATTGTCAAATGTAAACTAAAGCCTATTTACAAGCAAATCGACCTTAAATCTACCCTTCTCTAACCAAATCTCCTTATATATATTATATATGATATATATATATATATATATATATATATATTATATATATATAATATATATATATATATATATATAGTAACTATATATATATATATTATATAATATATATAGTATATATATGAGATAACTATAATTAATTATGCATAAAATTAATATACACAGTTGAAATTAAAGAAATAAGATATCAATTACAGAATTTGGACGCAATTTAAATATGGGAAGGTTTAATGTCCAGAAAAGTAAAAATTATTCTTCATCCTTTTATGCCTATTACAGAAGCTTCCCAAAGGAGGTTTAAACACTTTTGAACTTATCAGTGACTTTATTGTCAAATGTAAACTAAAGCCTATTTAACAAGCAATCGATCCTAAATAAATACCTTTATCGACCCTTATATTATAATATATATATATATATATATATATATTATATATATAATATATATATATTATATATATATATAACTATATATATCATATATATATATATATATATATATATATATATATATATATACCACAAGTTGAAGATTGAAAGAAGAACAATTTCAATACAGAAAATAGATGAAATTCAAATATGGGGATAGGTTTTTAATTGTTGAAAAAAAAATTATTTCTTCATCCTTTTATATCCTATTATGCAGAAGTTCCACAACACGGAGGTTAAGCTGATGTGGTTTGAGGAATTAAGCTAATGTTTAACACAAGAATTTCTTCATTTTATTCAATGAGAAAAACAGCACATTTATTATTAAAAATGTTGGAATCAAGTCGCCTCATAATTTCATTAAGTTGTGCACCGGCGAGTACGAACCCTCACACAAGTACACCCGTGAGTTCGGACCCTCACACAAGTCCGCCGGAGTACGGAACCTTATACAAGTGCATTGGCGAGTTCGGACCCTCATACAAGCGCATTGGCGAGTACGGGACCCTCATACAAGCGCATTGGCGAGTACGGGACCCTCATGCAAATATGCTTACTTCATTCAAGAATTTAATCTACATAAGAAATTTCAAGGGCGACTGATTATAAATTCTCTGATAAAAATGACAAGTTTAAATGTGAGGCTAACCAAGTTTCCTTTATGTGCTTGGCACTGATGGTTACTATTGTAAATTTCTTGTAACTTATTCATCATCAGCTATAGTGAAATTAAAATTTAATATAATAGGACACAAAATAAAAAATAATTAAAGTATTTAGCAATTGAGTAAAAAAATAAATTTTAAAACGATTCTAACACACCTTAATTCATTTCATGAGGATATCTTAACAACAGAAATGTTTAGAGAAACTATAGCTAACAAATGTAAACCACAATAGGTTGATTAGTTTAAAAGTTAAAACAGACAGTGATGGAAAAATGAAAATAAATAAAATTTATAAATAATAATAATAATAATAATAATAATAATAATAATAATAATAATAATAATAATAATAATAATAATAATAATAATAATAAATAACAATTAAAAGAATAAAATCAATAATAGTGTCTGTAATAGCAACACAAACACAACACCCCCAGCATAAAATACATTCAAACACAAATAACTAAAGAAAGAGTAATCTCTGTGTACCTTTACAAACACTTCAAACTGAAATCTCCCGTACAGAACATTCTTTTTACCAAGAAACTCCCACTTATTCCCGTCAAATCATATAATGAGACGAAACAAAAAATCTTTGAAGGTATGAGTATCAATACCAACGCAACGCGCACACAACGAAAACTGTTCCTTCTGGAACGCATCGGTCGTCTCATCGGCTAAGACAGTAAAAAATTTACTTTTATTTATATATTTCACAATTTTACGTTGAATGAGATGCGTAAATGACTGAATTTGAGCATTTTGGACTGTGGAACTGGTATACATGGCATTTCTAGCACCAGGTTTTAAACGTTCTAAAAGAACATGGTCTCCAGCATTAGCACGTTATTTTAAAAAGACTCCGAAAATTGCCATCGTTTCCCACAAGCCAAGAGAGTTCGATTAAACATGAGTCATGATGTCCACGCAACGATATATTTTGCTTACCACAGAATCGAATTGTTTCAACAATTGGAATTAGCCGCTTTCTACTGTCTTCGGCCTTCCTTTTCTTCTGACTGTCAATCTGTTTGTCGATGCTCTCGATTTTTCCTTGAACCAGCTTTTCTACACTAAATCTCTTTTCTACCGATTATTTGTGATATTTAGTTGCCTCGTGTTTTTTGAATGATTCAATGGCTTTCTTTAAGTTTGAATAGGGTCTCGAGACAAAAACACCCAATTCCTGGTGTTTTCCTTTACCTTCTTTTTGTTTCCAAAAACATTACACAATTTGAGAAATAAGCCCCAACGTTTTGATCAGAGTAAGCTAACCACTTAATATCATCAAGCCACTTTCTCTGAAAATATCTTTCCCGACCTTTGCCTTCCTGAGCAGGAAATATATATTTTGAATCTGGTTTCTATAGATATTTTAATATTTCCACTTTTTCCTTATTGCTAAACCGTACCTATGAAATTGCCAATGTCGTTGAGATGAACAGTCCTTTCTGTATTCTTGTTGCGCCCTGAACTTATAAGACGCCTTGGATGAAAAACAATGCCCCGTTACTTAGAGATTTTTCAGCTGCTATCGCAGTTGCAGTAGTTCCAGGAGAAACTGATTCTTCGAGTCCGACAACCTCACTATTTAAATAACCGAAATCTTTATTACTATAGTGTTTACTTTTTTTTGTTGAAAAAGTCTCTAATATCTGTTCTTCTTTTCATATATTTTTTTTTTTTAAGTTGAACAAGAAGAAGAACAAAAAATGTTAAACACAAAGTACAAAACTATAACTATTCACTAGCAACTTGATATTATAATACCTTAATAACAATAATCGATAGCTTTTACACAAACAATGCAATGTTATTTCATTGCAAGTAATGCTGAGAGAGAGGAATTAAGACAGCATATACCTGGATCAATATACATAATTAATATATATATCATATAATATATATATATATTGAATATTCTCTGTCTAATATATATATATATATATTATATTATATATATATATATAGGTAAAAGATTATGACGTTTTCTCTTTCTCCTTAAAAACTTCCCCAAAGATACGAGATTTGCTCCTAAGAGCGACGAAATATATAAAATTAATTTAACCTCTGCACTTAAATTTTTAAGTATCATAACTGTTAATAATATAAATTTTAGTTGTTTCCAATGTAAGATTTTTTTTACATCCACTCCATCAAATTTGTGGTTATCGCAAATTCGTATCTATTTATGGAATTTTCTCGATGTTATACATAAAATAATTCGCAGTCCAAGGCTTTTATTTAAAATCCCACAAGCAGAAGCGTGCAATATATATATATATATTATATATATATATATATAAAAATATAATATATATATTATATATATATATATATATATTATATATATATATATATATATATATATATATATATATATATATAAACTACTTCTTTTTCAAGTCTCTTTGTTTTTAATGGAGAACTATTTTTTTGTTGATATATCATCATGAATCGAATTTTGTTTGATTCCAGACCCTGAGAGCCTTTGCTTCAAAATATATATATATATATATATACTATATATATATATTATATATATATATATATATATATATATATATTATATATATATATATATATATATATAATATATATATATATATTATATATAAATATATATATATATATATATATATATATATATATATTATATAATATAACTTACTTCTTTTCAATTCTCTTTTTTTTCAATGGAGAACTCTGAGTTTTCTCATCTGAATAGAGTTTTCTTTTGACCCCAGACCCTGAGGCCTTTGATTCATCTTTGTCTGATGTTTCATGAGAAGGTTTTCCAAGATGTTCAATTTCCCCAGAAACATCCTGAAATTAAAAAAATTAAAGAGAATGAATTTTTCTATCTGTTAACGTGTAATCTCACAAACCTCTATCTTAGCTTTTAATATTATATATTATATAATTATATATATATAGATATATATATATAATATATAAATATATATATATATATATATTATATATATATATATATATATATATATATATATATATATATATATATATATATATATAATGTTATTGGTAACATTAAAACGGCGGGGGAGGTGTAGTTACATGCAGATATGAAGTAACATCACTGACTAATTGATTTTTTCCCAATACACTAAATTTTAAGTACCTTCTAGGTAAATATTCGCGGGAGACTTGGCATGTTTTGATAATGTTAAAAACAAAATTGGTGAAAATCTGCATGTAATAAAACTAAATTCTTAAATTTGATTAGGCCTATTCAATAGGATGTAACATAAAGTTTCCTTCATGACTAATTGATGTTCCCATGCACTTTATTTGTTTAATACCTTATTGAGGAATATTCGCTCATCCAGCATTGCTGCCAATTGTTAAAAGAATGATGAATCAAAAGCTGCTCAGGATAAATCTTGTATTTACAAAACCTCGGGGGAAAAGGGATATATATTTTTCATTGACAAAAACTTGATCTTCTGTCAATTGAAAAATTCAAAATACAATTGATTATAATGGTTTGCTAAAGATAGTGATCCATTAAGGTTTTTTTTTGCAAGACCAGGATTTAAAACAGTGTGTGGAGACATGGCTTCGAAACTGGAAGGGAAAATAATCGTAAAATAGTTCTAAGAATTAGCGGATAAGCAAAAAAAAATAAACTTAGAAATTGCTTATAGGGACGCTTCGTGCATTTAAAAATGGATGGTTGAACAAGGGAAAAGCTAAATTATTTTGCTATTAATATTAGATATGCGGACGAAGATAAAACAATATTACTGAAGCGTTAGCAGTAAGAGATACCAAATCGCAACATTTCGGCGAATATATCCAAGAACTTTTATTGAAGTTTTAAAAGAATTCTAAATATTAAGAGGCAAGTAATTATCAGAGTTACGGATAACGCATCAAACACGATCAGTACGATTGAAAAATTAAATAAGAACGATGAGGAACAGGAGGCTGAAAAATGTGATACTGATTTTATTGAATATCAAAACGAAGTAATAGTCGTTTTAAGAATAAGCTTGATTACACTGTGAGAAGACTATGTTCCGATGATGCACACATGAGATGTGGAGTTCATACTTTGCAGTTAGCAGTGCGTGATGATCTTCGCATACTCATATCAACACTATCTTTATAAGCAAAAAGAGACAAAATAACAAAAGCTGCATGTCCCAAAATGTCAAGCTGGAAAAGTGGCATTCTTAGATCAAGAGACAAGATGGGGAAATAAACGTCTTATGCTCGAAAAGCTCTGCATCTAAAGACTATTGATGTCTGCGCCAATACTCGTTAACTTTACTCTTCCGATAGTCAGTGGGAAACAAATTTTAAACCTCAAAAAAATTATTAAAACACATTTACAAAAAAAAAAAAAAAAAAAAAAAATACTCATCAGCAAGACTTGAAGACGCAACGGCGCTGTTACTGCTTCTCGAACAATAGTTGTTTTATATTACCACATCGTACGGCTGGCAAAATACTATTATAAAGCCAGTTTTAATTTACAATGGCTGGACTCTACTCTGCAATCTTGGTAAATTTGTTTATCAAAGAAATGTTGAATAGAAATTTATTATATTGAATTTAATTTTGGCGTTTAATTGTAACTAATTTATTGTTACGGTAATTTGGTCAAAAAAAAGCGTAATATATAATATATATATATATATATATATATATATATATATATATATATATTATATATATATATATATATATATATATATTATAGTATTATATATAATATATATATAATATATATATCTATATATATAGAAAGAGAGAGAAAAAATTCCTGTCCAAGCAGCAAAGTAATCGAACTTATATATATATATATATATATATATTATATATATATATATATATATATATATATATATATATATATATATATATATATAATATATATATATATATATATATATATATAAATATATATATTATATATATATAATATATAATTTAAATTTTGTCGAATAGTTTAATCAAAGCAAATGAAGAGTCTCTATTAATAGATATGGATTAAACCTATTTGTGGTTACTGAAGAGTTCTTAAAATTAGTGTCTTTCGAAAGCACAAAAGAATCTCTAACGGAGTCAATACTACGATGGCTGAAATAAACAGTGACTTTCTGATTTGGACAACAACGATGATGGCGCAGCGACAATGAAGAAACTTTTAAAGGTGTTCAAACTGTCGAAATATAAAGTGGGATTGTGTGTATATTTGCTTTTCATATTCTTATAGAGTACAACACTTTAGAAACTATTGACACAGTGAAAACAACGACGCTATTTCATGTTGCCAAGGCGGACAACTACTATATTTTAGTAAAAAAACAAAACAAAGTGAGTGAAGAGTTAGAATAGATTGTTACAATTTAGAAAAGTTTTTTAAAAGCAATTGTTGAGCTAGAGGAATTTAGATGGATCAAAATTTTAAACTCAAAACCTGCAAATCTATTGAAAATCTGTATTCACGGAGTGAATTGGTTCAACATAAGTTTAATTTTGATTTCAACTTTAATTAGCTCACATCTTCCCATTAAGATTCTACAATTACAGTGATTACGATTAACTATATTACAGTTGCTAATATTTACAGATTAATTGCTGAAAGATTTGCGCGAAATTTTTTGATTTCTGTTAATTACTTAATGAAGAAATGAGGTCTCGTGTAAGAAAATGTTAAATGAAAAGAAAAAAAAAAAAATTACACTATAATCTCTTAATGGATTTTTTTAAACGCATTTAGAGAGCAAGTTCTTGACCGTAAGTTCCATATTACTAAATTTTGGTAAAGTGATTCTTCAATACTAACTAAAAATTTTAACTAAATTGAACATATCAGCTACATTTTGAACGATATAAGGATGCGGCATCGCGTATCTTACGCGGAATCTTCCACTTCAAAAAGAATATTTCTCACTCTGAAAAGTTCCGAGCAACTTTATCAATTTGCAGGGGTGGAAAGACAACAAAACTGGCTTATGAGTATTCATAATAGCTACACATGTAAATGGAAGGCAAATTATATTATCAAATTGCGCTAAGAGAATAATATATAATATATATATATATATATATATATATCATTATATATATATATATATATATATATATATATATATATATATATATATATATATATATAATATATTTTATATATATTTTATATTTATATAAATATATATATTCTAGTTTTTGAAATTGCTATTATCAGATTTTGTTCAATGGATATATATATAGATATAATATATATAATATATATACTATATTAATATTATATATATATATATATATATATATATATATATATATATATAAATATATATATATAATATATATATATATACTATCTAAATTTCTACTAATTTAGATAATAAAAAGAAATGTGAAAAATTTTTGCGTTTGCTTCAAAAAGTAAGGTGGTCCAATGATTCAAGTCTTCCTCTTAAATATAATATGAAATGCTTCCTAAAATTTGATAATTTATAATCTTAAATCTTTTGTAAAATAATTAATTCATTTGTTAGAATCGAAACTCTGAAGATGTCCGAGGTTTACGGACGAAACCGGTCAGGAACTAACAAAGATAAATATGCATCATACTTTCTTTGTAAATTATTTTTTAGAAAGTTAAAAAAAATTAAATGTAAATTAGAAGAAAATATTTCGTGAATTGGAAGCTAAAAGTAAAACTTTTATTATTATTATTATTATTATTATTATTATTGAAATAATAAAATAATAATAATAATAATAATAATGATATCGTAGCAATATTATAAATAACATAATTTCCAGGAGCATTTATCTGCCTGTCAGTGTGTGTGTAGTCTCTCATCTCTATCTGACTCTATCTTCGAAGTCTCCACCTCTTCTCAATTCCATGATCGGAAAGTTATGCCTCTCCAGTACCTCTTCTACTTCATCTCTCCACCTTTTTCTCGGCCTCCACTCCCAAGACCGTTTCGCCACTCTCTCCTTCCCCATCCTCTCTAGATGTCCCAGCCATCTCAGTTGTGCCTTTTCTATCTTATTTCTCATCGCACATATCCCTGCTCTCTCTCGTATATGTTCATTTCTCACTCTATCTCTTCTGCTCTTTCCCAGCATTACCCTCAAGGGCCTCATCTCCGCTGCTTGTACTTGTATACGTTGGTCGTCCAACTCTCCGCACTATACATCAATATGGGAGTCAAAACATTCTTAAAAATGATTTTTTTTTCACCTGCAGAGGCATATTCTGATTCTTTCAGGCAAAGATAGAAAACACTTCAGCTTCTTCGTATTTTCCTACCTTTCGGCGATATCTCCCCAACTCCTCCCCTGTTAGACACACTTCCTAAATACTTAAAACTTTCTACCTCTTTTATGTTGCTGCCATCTATCTGGAATATTTAAACTCTATCTCTCTCTCTCTCTTCCCATAAACCACCGTCTTCTTATTCATTTTCAGGACTCCCTCCTCGAAAGATACACATTCCATCTTTCGAGTTCCACCTCTGTGTCCTCCTTCTTTACTCTTCCAGAAAGCTAATGTCGGCGTATGCCAAAATACCCCATTCATCATTTTTATTCCATCCTGCTTTAAAATTATTTATAACCTTATCTAAATATGTAATGAACAACGGGCGATAACACACTCCCCTGCTTCACCCCTGTTCTCAATTGAAACCACTTTTCATTTTCATGTCTGTCCTCACCTTGCATCTTACTATCCTCGTACAAGCATCTTAATTGGCATTGAGCATTCTCCCGAAACTCCATATTCTTCTTCCTCTAGACATCTCCACAAGCTATCTCTAGCACTAATCAAATAAATAATAAATAATTATAATAATAGTTTATAATATAATAATAATATAATAATAATAATAAATTTTAAACGTTATTTGCGCTTTTGCCAAAATTTCGCTTCAAAATCAGAAAAGTCATTTGGTTTCTTTTTCACTCTAATTGAAAATTTGGAATTTTCTTTTGCCAGACGTACGATGTGCTTGAAAATCAAACAAATTTCTAACTGGCAACAAATAGGCGCCATTACTGTAACGTTTATTTTAGGGTGAAGAAGAGAAAGGTTTTAAAAAATAGTGACTTATACTAGAAAATTCTGATAAGACATGATTTAGCATATGCATTATAGAGTATTTTCCCTAAAATTGCAATTACTGTTGAGTGTACAGTAATTTTTTTCACTTTTAGGTTCAATCGTTACTTGTAACTAAGTGTTAAAATATATTCCTTTTGGTAGAGTCTATTTCACCGCTCATGAGCAATCGCCCTGTCGTTATTTTGCTCCGCCGAAAATGTATTTAAATATTATTGTAACTATGACCATCTTTTCTCAAACCTTTCGCAAGAGTCGCCAGTACTTCTTTTTTTAAAGAAAATAACTGTAATCCTACACAGCATTGTGATTATATATATATTATATAATATATATATATAAAATAAATATATATATATATATATATTATGTGTGTGTATAATTAATATATCTATATATATATATATATATATATATATATATAATTAACGAGGGGCTTTAAAAATTTGAACTACATATGTAAGGTAATAACATTATTTAAATAAATACACGTTAAAAATTAAAGTCTCAGGAATTAGTAACAGATGGATATGTGTAATAGTTTCTATACTAACTTAATTACTAATAGAGACCCGGATCTATAATACCTATAAGTAATACAAGACAATGGAGTATTTAGATCGGACATATAAGTAGGGCAAAATCTATCGTGATTTATATATGAAAAAAAAAATTATATTCGCGACAAAGACATTTTAACAGGTGAATAAAATAGAGAGAAAACCTTAATACAAAAAAAGTTTAATACAAAATTGATAATATAAGATACTTTAAATAACGTATCAATTTACTTATTTATACAATTCGGTTGTGGTCGAGTGTGGACGTCATAAGAAGAGGTGGAAACGAAATTGAGAAGAAACAAAAAAGACCAAAAGTAGTTTAAAGAAAAACAAGAAAATTAAGATGGAAAAGGTTTTTTTTTGTGTGTGTTTTTTCAGACTATAGATTTATTGATTAAAATAGGCTCCATGGTCAAAAGTTTGTCACTCCAAATCCATCAGCCTGAAAATTTTGTTGAAAGGTTTTAAATAACCAATTCTAGTTCACTTTGAAGTGTTGCAGGGTTCGAACCTAAACTTTCTCTCCGAAAGTCAGGGGGAACAAAATCGGTAAACCTCAAAAGTTATTAAAACACTATATAAAATATAATATAATAATATATATATATATTATATATATATATATATATATATATATAATATATATATATATATATATATATATATATAATATATATATATATATATTTATATAATCTATTTATATATATATATATATATTATATATATATATATATATATATATATATATATATATCCGTATCCATTTTTTGCGTACCAAAATAATGGAAGTTGGTCGCTCGATAATTTTTGAAATCTTTTATATTTTGCATGGCGTTAATGTTATCCTTGGAAAGTTCAAAGCCACCGTTCGTTTTTGTAGATTTACTCTGGTTGTAACAGGGTGGGCCAAAATGTTTGACCAGGTGGAGCAAAATTTATCACTTAATAGAGGTAACATTTTAAGTCATATCTCCATATTGGTAATTCCTATACCAAATTTCATAGAGAGTGATTTGTTAGGGATACTTTAAGGTACATTTGGC
>JABUQX010091132.1:5000-7500 GCA_015478945.1 Trachelipus rathkii
GCACAGGGACGGCAGGGCTTTAAGTAGAGGGAAATAAATTGAGTAGGAATACCACAGATGATGGAAGAGGAATTCCAAAAACAGACACAGTGGCAGCAAAGAAAGAAGCACCGCCAGCGAACCCAAGTCTGAAGTTACTACATCAACACAAAACTCATTGTTGAAGACACAGCACCCCATGTGCTACGAAGGCGTCGTAAAGCGCGTAAAGGTGGTGGTACGCGATAGTGGATAGTTCCCTCGAGCACTTGCCTCTAAAACGGTACCTATAGAAAAGGGATAAAACACCAACATCGCGCCGCAAATACAAAGGTCAAGTGGAACTAGAAAGTACAGACAGTTTTATAAGTCTTCTTGGACCTTTGACTCCTGACCTCCTTCCAAAAGCGGGATGAAACCAGAGTCCCCGCCCCCATCAGAAAATGAGAGCAGCTACTCGCCGATTACAAGGCTGCGGATGGCAGACCCTGTATATTGTAAGTAACTGCAAGAAGACAGGAAAAAAAACTCTCGCCCATTAAACCAGAACACTCCCAGTTTCTTCGAGGCCACCCTAGCAACACTGTGATTCGAGGTTTTCAAAACATTTTTTCTTGTTATGTTAAGGCAAGGATGTTGATATTATTCAACAGAGGGGACTGGAGAATCATCGAAAGAGATAGAAAAAAAATGTGTCCTTTGTATCGAGTGGATTTCTTCAGTATTAGAGTTTTTATATCAATTTCTAGAAAGCTTGAGAATGCAAACCACGGGAAATTATTATCCAGATCAGCAAGAACTTAATCCGAAAGATTAAGACGGGAGACGGGGAGCAACTCTTAGATACAAATGAGGCAGCAGAATTGATATGAGTGAAGCAATGAAGGGTCAAGTTCGAGAACATATGAGTAGATAGATTTAGATGTGCAGGTTGAGAAGATCATTCGATGAACAAGCACCAGGCAATAAACAGTTAGGAGCATAAAACAGAACCAAAATGCAGGAACCACCACTATTGACAGAAAAAGAAGGAAGTCGCCCCCATCAACAACAGCCAACAATGAGCGATTTGAAAGAAAAGCTAGACATAATTAAGCAAAGAGAAGAGGAAACCCAAAGGAGGGGAGCTTGAGAGAGCAGTGACGCGTCGTCATACCCGGTCAAATTGCTTTACCCCGGATATGCCCTTAAGGCGCCCACACACAAGTCTTACCCGTAGTTCCTAAGGGCGGAAAACCAAAATCTGTTAAAATAGGAAAGTTATAATCGCCAGTAGATCTCGAACACCGAAAGCCGTACTGGTATCAGAAAGAAGGGAAAGAGGTTCCAGATGATCTAAGAAGTGAGCAGTTGAGAAGGGTTTCAAAGATTCTAGATAGAATACAAAGTACGAGCTTATAGCGGCGATAGTTTAGAAGGATCAGAGCAAGCAGCATCATTTTTTCGGAAAAGGTTGGACATATTGCGCGCTTCCAACACATGGAGGGAAAGTGCTAGTATTGGAGGCATAGAGCAATAATAGTTGAACGCAGGGGTGGGTCAGCACGGAGCACACTTCACTCAAAAACTCGGAGAGGAATGCCATCCGGTGCCACCCGCGCTTTCCTAACGCTTCATAGATTTCAGGAGCTCATGCACCCGTTCAAATGAAATGACAGGTAAAGGCATAGACACCTGAGAAGAGAAGGAGGAGGAGAGGGAAAACCAGAACTCGTCCCAGGGTTGAATTAGAGCGAAAAATAGAGAGGCCGAAAGAGCATATGATTGGCCTTTTTCAGTTGGAGTATTAAGCAACAGAACATTCAGAGCGAATAAGAGGAGGGAAAGGATGATTTACAGAAGTTGTTAGGAATGTTTTTGGCAAGAGGCCAGAAAGATTTGTCCAGTAGGAGAACAAGGAGGTCAGCGCACTTTCGTTTAATGAAGAAGCCGCTTGCTTGTCGAAGTAGTAATCTCTGCAAACGATCTTCTAAGCTGGAACGAAAATTGGGCAAGAAGTGATTAGAGACAAACGAGAATTTTCCACACCCGATAAGCATGTACTCAGCCCTGAATTTGCCCAGGGAAACAAGCACGATCGAAACCATGAATTTTGAGGAGAAAAAAGGATTTAGTCCAAGAAGGAATGAACCTTGCTTCATCCCATTAACAATTCACTGTTCCCACTTTATCGGCAGAATCGGAAGCGTCTTAAGAGTCAAAGCACTCACTTCAATTATAGTTAGCGTCGAAGCAACGCAAATGCCCCCCAATCTGCCGATCAAAGTGCCAGAAAAACCGCCTAGGGCAGGATGGAGATGTTGGAGAGAAAGTATAAAAATTAAGTGATATAAGGTTGTGGTCAGATTTTACCGATAGGAGCGAAGGTGTTGTATTTATAGAGAGAAGGACTAGTGGTGAAACAATGGTCAAGTGTGTTCAAGAATCGCGTTGGGACGATCCGGAATGTGTGTTAGTTCTTTTTTAATCAGTTGCTCCAGATCGTTGAGAATACTGAATGATTCGGCTTTCTCCCAACTTA
>JABUQX010091132.1:12500-28451 GCA_015478945.1 Trachelipus rathkii
CTGTTCAACTAATATGGATATCAATCTTTTTCTAAATATTTATTAATATAATAATATATACAACTTTTGGGGAGTAAGCAGAACTAGGTAAATACGATTCGGTGTCAGATAACTAGTACGCCGAGGGAATTAAAGAAATATAGTATAAGTAAACATAATTATGTGGCAGTACATCAAAGAGAGAGTCGAATATGTAATTAGGTATGGTCATATTACGGGAAGATAACTATTATAGATATACCAGCAGGGGCAGTATGCAATTTTTTTAGAGAAGTCCATAAAGCCAAAGAAATAGGATATTTCATACTATAACACCACTCCCACATATCTTTTTCACACTTATACATCATATTCACCGTTGAGATGTGGGAGTATAACCTACTGGAAGCTATATAATATATATACTCCTCTACTAAAAATTAGTAAATACTTGCTTACACTCACATCAAAAGACATATATATAAATAGCTAGAATAACTTTATTTATAACCTAAGTATCCGAGTGCCAACGTAAGCAGCGCATGCCAGTTTAAGGTGCACAACAATATCCTTTGGAGCATTTAATATATCGCAAAAGGATGGATGTTTACTGGTGTAGGCGTAATAATTTACAGGCAGAAAGATCATTTCATCAGAAATTCGAAGATAGAATCAAGAGAGCGTAGAAAGAGGGGGAGTTATCGTTTCACATAGACCTCCGCCCTACCCGTACCACCTGAGAGAGAAGAAAATTTTTGAGATTATTTTAATGATGATTGTTATCAGAGAAGACTTAATGCTTGAGTTCTACCTGTCATAAGCACTTAAGCTTCTCATTGCAATCTCCTAAATATTCCAAATTATAGCGTCATTCTTATATATTATTCATGTTATCACTCTCTCAACCGCTTTTTCCCCAAAATTATCCCAACCAGCTATGGAATAATGATGATGTCAATAGATATATTGTACACAACTCTTCCAGGTTCTGAAATTCTCTTATTCGAAAGACAAAATTAAATAATATAACTATCTTTAGAGAGTAATTATAAAAATTTCTGGCATTGATTATTATTACCATATAAATACTACCTATATGAATATAAATAAAAATTATAATCTGTTTTCCTTTTAATAGAGTTATTATCGTAAATTTAATCCAAAGGCTAATATCTCTTCTGAAAATAATTATTTTCACAATACCTCACTTATCTTAATGAGTTAGGAAACTTTATACTGATTTTCTTCTTTTCAAGAATGATATATTTCACTCTCAAGGACTCATTTATCCTTCTTCTTTCCAATATACTAATATCTTTCATTCTTAGGCCTATTTTCTGATTTATTTTCGCTTCCCTCTGAGTTCTCAAATATATAGTATATATATATACTATACTCAGTATCATATAGTAGGCGTCTAACTTATCGACTCAGCTATATAAACGGTATCGATTATATTAATATATATATATATTATATATAGTATATAATATTTTAATATATCTATAAATTATATATATATATATATATATTATTAATATATATATATATATATCATATATATATTATTATTAAATTATAATATATATATATATAATATATATATTAAATATTAATTAATATATATATATATATATATATATATATATATTATTATATTAAATATATATATTTATATATAGTATATTATATAATATATATATATATAATATAACTTATAATATATATTAATATATATATATACAGTATATATATATATTATATATATATATATTATATAATATTATATTATATATAATATATATATATACTAATAATATATTAATAATATATACATAATATATATATAATAATATTAATTAATTTATATATATATATAATATATATATATATTAATATATATAATATAGTTATAATATTATTATATAATATATATATATATATATTAATATATAATTAATATATTATATATATAATATATATATATATATTATATATATTATTAAATATATATTATAATTAATATATATATAAATATATATATTAATATACATATATATATTAATATATATATGTATACATATTAATATATATATATATAATATATATATGTATATTAATATATATATTAATATATATATATTATATATAATATTATATATATTAATATATAATAATATATATTAGTATTTATATATATATATATTATAATATATATATAGTATATATATATATATTAATATATATTAAATATATTTTATATAATTATTAATAATAATATTATTATATATATAATATTTATATTTATTATATATAATATATTTATTAATATATTAAATATATCTATTAAATTATATAATTATTTAATATATTATTAATATAATATTATATATTATATAGTAATATATATATATAAGGCAAAATAATTTCACAGAGAATTACCTATATATATATGAGCAATTACATATTTCCATACATGCACTGAAAGAAGTTAAAAAAACTGATATAACAATATATATATGGAATCAAGCGATTATGAAAATTTGTATAATGGAAATAATATGAATAAAATGTTTATTATATTTTTTCTATTGTTTTATTTTTTTAATAGAAATCTATTAAAATTTTTAATTGCACGTATAGAACAGGTATTTGAAATAACTATATTTCTATATATATATACTCGAAATGAGAACAAAAACCTAATATATAAATACTAATATATTTGGAATCAGCTGATTATTTTAAATTTAGTATGTATAAAAAAAAAGAAATTTTTTATATTAATACATATTTGGAATCAGCAAATGAGTTTTTTTTTTAGGGGGCTCGAGCGCGATGGTGGGACAGACTTGGGGACGACGGTCCCCACCCGTGTCCCAGGAGGCTGAAAGAACGACGACTCTTTGCCGCATATTTGCCGTTTTAAGCCTATATATATACTGTGGGTATATTGTAATTTTAGTTAAATAATAATAAAAAAATTCTCATTTTATTTTATTCAATATAAATTTCAAATTACACTTATGACAAAGCTCTATAAATATTAGTTTAAATTTAAGTATATTTACTATTTGTACTTATATTTATTATAAAATTTGTTGAGTATGAAATAAAATAAATAAAATTAATTTATTTTTTTTTTCACATATATTTAATATAGCAAGATTCATTAACGTTTAGATTTATCCATATATTCATTAATGTTACTAAGTTTTTCCGTGTATACCTATTCATTATATATAGTATTTAAGCATATTATTTATGATGCGGGTTAAACTTCTAATATTATAAACTTTTTACACCGTTAATATATATTATATTATAATTTTAATATATATATATTAATAATTATATATATATATAATATATATATATATAATATAATATATATATATTAATATATATATATATTTATACTATATATATATTAGTATATATATTAATATATTATATTAATATATATATATATATATTAATATATATTAAATATATATAATATATATATATAATATATATATATATAAGTATATAATATATTAATATATATATAATATATATATATATATTAAATATATTATATATTATATATATTATCCCAGTTTTATAATATAGCATATCTCTATCCCTAAACATAATAGTCACTATATATATAGAATTGGAAGAAAAATTTTAATGATTGTATATCGTTTTTTTTTTTTATATTATATAAATAAATAATAACCGTTTAATACGTGTTATATGTAATTTTGTTATAGGTTTAAATTAAATCAACGCTTAGTAATTAGAGACGTAGGATAGATTTATATGCGATAAATATTAATATCTCAGATTAGTTATTATTACCTCCCGGAAATATTATATAACGGACTATAACCTAAAAATTCACAATATGATAAATGCTCTAATTAGACTTCAATGTTAATAATTTATTTAATAAGACATTATAAAACTATAAATTAGTTCCAAACAGAAAGAATTTTAAAATTTAATAATTTATGCATTTATACCAGTAATTTTATTGCACCTTTAAAACCTCTGATTTTCAGCTTTAACATTTCAATCTTTAAATTACTAAACATTGATGTAAATAATTATTGCAATTACAAGCTTTATTTCAACATTAGAATCCTAATTATATATCAAAATGTATCTGTCGCTTTAAAGTGTATAGTACTTTAAGAGTTCCTCCATTTTATTGCATTACGAAAACATGGAAAATTACAATACCAACTTCTTTTTTATTTTAATGAAAAAATTAGACAACTTGTTGGCTACTACACTGGCTAATTATTCAGTGACTCTATCATTATTATTTCTTTTTTTAATGATTAACTTTATATTAGCAGATTAGATATTCTGTACCAATATAGGTTTCTCACCTACTTAAGTGGAAACAAATATATATTATATTAATGCATATACTTGATGCAATGTACTGGTGATACTGGAAATGGATAAAGATTTGTTTACATAATATTTGTTACTCTCCTCATTTTAACCATTTACACATATAATTAAGAGATTTCAATATATAGGATGATTACTTATTTTACTTTTTTTTAAATAAATGAACATATTATCATTTATTATTAAATAATATTTTTGCATATATAATATATCACAAATATATATATATATAAATAATATTAATTATTACAAAGAGAGTGTAAGTCTGATGGTACTCTAGCTCCAATTTTATGGACATTAAGGAAAATCAAAACTATAGAATTTAATATCCGAGAGTAAGCTATTGATAGGTATCTCAAATCCTGTGGGGACGCAGTAACCCTAGCTCAAGGGGTAGCGGCGAACATAACTTAAAAAGGGGGTCGCGTAAAGACAATGTATGAAAATTGTAATAAAAAAACTTATATTGAAATAAATGTAATAACAAAACCTATCATTATCTGAGAGCATAAATAAAAATATGTAAATTAAATATACCTTATATATAATTATTAAAAAAATTTCTTATTATAATCATTACATAATTACGATAAATTTAAATATATTACATGATTATTATATATATATTAAGGCAAAGAAAAAAAAAAACAAAATAGCTTATCAATTTCATGATAATGAAAATATAAAAAAAAAGGAAAATAATTATTAATTATTTTATAAATATGTAGTATTTAAAATTAAAACATTTACCTTTACAGTATTTTACACGTTAAATGTATAATACAAAATTAATTACTTCCTTTGAGTATACGTGATCTCTTTTGCAGAGCAATAAAAAATTTATAATATTTAACAGTAAAACGGTTTGTGAAAATCGATTACCCATTTATCGGCTATAATATTAGCTGAGATCTATTATTTTGCATTTTTAAAGACAGCCACTGCAGTAAACCCTAATTATTGTGAATATAGAAATAAGTTTTTGCGAAAGGCTCCTGACTTCTGTGAGAGAATCTTATGAACCCGGCCAAAAATGAAATAGTGATTATATATTATATAAATAAGCAAATTTCTATGCTTTAGATTTAAAAGTTTGAGCTTAAATAAATTTTTTCTTTATTTTCCATATAAGAAGGAAATAGATAACTAGTTTTCTAAAGGTTGAAGACTGAAACCTATTTTAACAATTTTGATAATATTAATGTCATATAAAATTTATTTACATTTCGCTAATCGGTAAAAAAAACCTTCAAAGAATTTTTTTATCTAAAATATACATTTAAACAGCATGAATCAGAGCACATGATATCATTGATTGTCAATAGTTTCAAGGACGTAAGGTGTTCTTTAAAACGCAAAACCCATCTATGCCAGCTAAAAAACAGCAAATATTAATATTAACAATTTGATTATAATGTTTACCTGTTAGTGTAAAAATTAAATGTGTGAGACTGAGGTTTGTGTAACAATAGAATGTCTCATTTTACCGCCACTCGACAATAATATATTCTAAATTTTATTATATTTCCTTTATTTTGTAGATTTCCATTAATCTATTTTCTAACTAAAAAATATCGATAATTATATAGAAGTATGTATTAGTTTAAAGTCTATTTACAGTTGTATTTTATATATATATTTGGAAAGAATAAAGTTATAATATATTTAATATTACTAACGAATATGTATCACTAAGTAGCATTAATCACAATTCACAAATTATATGAGTGTTCAGAAAATCTATTCTTCGATTCTATTCGACTGTTTATCCTTTTCACTCAAATAAAATTGCAAAACAACTTTCATCTCTTAATATTCGTTAAACACTGTATTATGAAATATCATCTTGCACATCCACTGAAATTATCTAACTAATTAGTCCTCAGCATAGAAATAAAAGCAATACCTGAAATGTATTTCCTCATAACTCAATCATGTCTTTGCAGAGTGAAGAAACAAGTTCATTAGATTATATAAGGAGTCTCATATTATAATATCAATAGTATTTCAAAAGATTCACACTCACGAAATTATACAATATTGTTTGTTAATATGAACATAATAATATATAAATCATCAAATAAAATGCTAAATTTATACTTTTTGAAGCAAGAGGCTTATAACACTGTGAATAATAAATTAAATGACCATATGTAGTAAAAAGAACGTACACATTGTGGAGATATATTTCTCTCACCACATCATCACATAGCGCTTGACGACACGCAATCGATAATGAATATGTAAGAAAATATAAAACAATTTAAAAATACACATCTTTTATATTGACATTTAAAGATAAATTAATAGCACAATCACTATTGATGCATTAGCCATTCCGATGTGTTTAGTTGACAGCTATCCTTTTTGAGAGTGGGAGTGAATAGGTTTATTATAATAATAATAAATCGTATCAAACCATTAGAACAATACCATAGAGTTCGTGTAGTCTCTATTATTCCTATTGGGGTCTTGCGAAAAGACAATATTGCTGCTTCACTGCTGATGATATGGTCCTCACTATATATATCGCGATAAAGCAGAATATATACAGACTTGATAAAATAAAATAGCTATTTCATATTACATGGTGCCCAACCAATATACATTTGGCACAAAGAGTTAATAAAAAAATTACAACAGTGATTAAAACTGTCGCAAGCGAGTATATATATAGATTTTTGCCAAGCAAAAAGACTTCGATACAAATATTATAATATTGAGAGCTGTAAAACGCACAGAATTAAATCAAATTAATTTTACACTTGATGGTCTCGACGAGATATACCTCGATTTCTGAAAGTTTTAAGTTGCGGCGATTGTAACCTTGATCAATGTACGTATACTATATTGATAGCGTTATGCAAAGTAGTTTTTTTGGCAAGAGAATCTTAACAGATTATCAAGTAAACCTGACGCCGATATCAACACAAACCAAGTTTCCACAATTTTTCGAATTGCTCAAGCTTAGAAGACATATAGTTGTAGATTGTCTATGCTCACGGCTACTGCTGGATGAGAGAGTGTTTCCATTGCATTGCTTGGCAGAGTTTTTATTCAGCACTAGTGTAGGGAAAGATTATTTATGAGGCGTTTCTACCTTTTTGACTATTACTACAATATGAGAGTGTTATTGAATATTCGGTTGATCTCTTGAGCTATTTGTCAATGCAAAATACCGTACAGACTGCACGCTGTACGCCATGATTATTTATACGGTAGTCAGTCTACTATCACCCATAACGGGCTTGGCATAGATATACCGATACTATAATACAATAGAAAATAATAATATTAAACTTAGTGTATATGACTATATATATATATATATATATATATATTACTATAGTATATATATATATTATATTACTATAAATGAAAGCCTATTAAATATCTTTAAATTCTTCTTATTAATTTCTTAAGAGAAACATAAATAACATTATTCATTATTATTATAAAATTTATAATTTTTCAACGTAAATATAAAAAAATTGGATAGGTATGTGCGGCACAAAAAATTGGACATGGGAAAAAAGGATTGGGGCAACAAAACTTATAAGCAATAATTAGGTGATTGAGAATACACTGCGAATGGTATATATTCATTTAACCAGAAAGATACAACTTTTCAGATCTGGGAGAGTAAAGAGCTTTTTCTCGATATTATGCGAGGAGTGCACCTCTTCATTTGAGAAATATGGAAATGTATGCAGAAACTAAATACTATTTAAGAGTATGCATCAAAATATCCTGCAATTGATAGCAATGCACACTATCGACCTTATGCATAATGAGTTTCATTTTCTCTTAAATTTTGTAAACGAAAAATATAAAATTAAGGTTCCAAAACTAATTCTGTTAGACTCAATTCAAACTAAGAATCTTGATAATTAATTAGATTTTCTTGTTTAACACGATTTGAGCTTCTCGTGAAGATCACGAGAAGTGCAATACATATTTAGCCATAACACATTGCAGAGAGTATATGAATAGATTGAGAACTTCTATTGTAATAACGAAACACAAAGCATTTTATATTAAACAACGAGTTATGGGTTAGAAATATATATAGATCTATATACTATAAATATATTAATTATCGGATACAAGAGTAATCAAGGAGTATGTATTAGATTGATTGAGTATTTTTGAATATTTTATTTATAGAGATAATTAAAAGTTCTTATATTAATATATAGCCTACATATAATAATATTTATGATAACATTATAAATACTAATACATTCAATATACTAATCAGAATATTCGGTTTAGTATGGTAGAGGAGGTAAGGGAATCTGATGTGCGTTAAAACTGCTAATGTATTACCTTGCATAATACCCTTTTAGGATGTCAGAGTGCAAAAACCGTCACTACGGGTTGCTTTAAGGCGGTGATGTGACTATTATGTCATACTAATTACACACAAATGCACTTTTAATAAATTATAAATCACTTATACATAATAGTGAAATTAGATAGTAACCTTTACTAACATGATTTTAATAATTTAAGCACGGGTTTACTAATGTAGTGCATTGTCATATTAACCTTAAAGAAGTTATTTTTTTACTAAGCTTCCCTCCAATTATACTATCATCATGAGTACGCACATATAGTTGTTACTGTACCTGTTACCTCACTGTCACACTATAGTAATTATTATATTATATATAGCTTATTCTAAAACTTTCTCAACTAACAATACATCTATGGGTAAGTAATTTTATTCAATAATATTTTGAATTTTATTTATCATAATTATTTTAACTATTATAGTTAATATTACATATAATAATATATATTATATCATCCTCCAGCGCTTAGTTGTGCTAATCATCTCTCTCTTCGGAGGGATTTATATAAGTTATTATGTCGCCATAAGACGGCTCAGCTCGCTGAATATGTATTGAGTCATCAGGATCTCTATACTCCTCTCGATCAACAAACGCTAACTGTTAAACAGCTTATTAAGTGAAGACTTTTCTATCAAAAGATAAAGACACTCGTATTCACATTCGATATATGGACAGAGAGAGAGAGAGGTCTCCCACTATTCTCACACACACACAAAGAAAAAAAAAAAAGTAAAAACACATAACATAGAGTACGAGAGATAAAATTTTAACTTGCATACCTATCACACCAAGAAATGAGTTTGCCAGCATTCTTATCTTTGTCATATTAGTTTTAAGGTAGGTAAGCTATAAGAAAGCTATTCAACCATCCAATACCTTTTTCCAGCTCTCACTGAGGCCTATATATGTCTCCTTTAGCTATGTATTTTCGGGAACGTGACGCTAATAGATTTCAGGAAATGATATTTGGCTTTGTCATTCTATGTAATAAAGATATAGATGCGGCTGGAAACCTTTTGAAGGGAAATGTTCGAAATTTGTGCTCGTCCGAAGGACTTTGTACTTATCGACTATAGCAAAAGAGACGATAAAGTTATTCATACACGCTCTTATAGAAAGATAGTAAACATTCATAAAATAGAAAAGAATTCATGGTATATAGGTAACTGTGATACTAATTCAATTAAAAGTAGTGTTTTTATTATTATTTATCACCTTAGTGTTTAAGATTTTTTTAAAAAAATTGAAACAGTAACGAATTCATGAAATTAGGTGTCATGAAACGAGAATTACGCTAACACGCACAATATAAAGAATAACTCGGAACCTCTTAATGTAAGGAGCTTATAGATGGTTAAAATATATGCATATATAGTTTCTCTCTGTAACTTAAGTTATTATATGAGTAGTTATGAGCTCTTAATTAAGCATGTCAAAATTACATTTTCAGACAAATTTTGAAGAATCAAAAAAATATCCAGGAATCGTATTGTGTACACCCTGGTGCATAAGTAGTGTAAAAGATACATTAATAATGGATCGTATTATAAAAACTTTTGAAGATGTGTTTCTGTGCCGATGAGGTTAAGACCTTTAAGCAATTAACACGAGTTATGGTGAAATTAGGTGTTTGTCACGAGAGGTCGATATAAAATCAACATATTTTAACGTGGATGCGGATACAGATACTGATTTTAACAGAGACAGAGTGCAAATGTGGATATGGAAACGTGATCCACTGATAAACAACGTGGTCAACTATTAGAAACTCGCATCTTTCGGTCCTTCAACGAAAATATAAGTAATTAGAAAGAACATTTTCAGAATCAGTATATTAAATCACTTTCAATATACTTTATTAAGAACGAGTTTCATACTCACGACTTAGTGAGAAAATCAGACCCGGCTCCTAGACCAGTACAAGAAAGGAAGAAAGCAAAACGTTAAAAAAGAAATGTTTCTTTACTCAGAGTCTTTCTATCCCTAATAAGACGTGTCCAATCTGGAACACGATTGAGTAGCATACAATGGAATAATAGTCTTTCTCAAGTGAGTTCTATGTTGTCTGGCTTATCGAGAGGATGAGTCATTGGTTTTCCGTATTTTTGATACTGAAGGGATTTCTCGGAGCTTTTTTCAGTTTACCATAATATCCAATACTATGTTGTGCATGAAACATCATTCACAATACTAAAAAAAATCATTAGTGTTATCAACAAGCTGTCGGTAAAAAGGAGATTCTCTGCAAGCAGCTTGTGACAATGCATTATGTATTTAGTCTTTTCTCGCTAAGTTAATTTTATTTTTGTTTTCTTGTGTTATTACTTTTTTAATTTATTAAAAGAGTATTTTTATTTTATTGTTGTATTTTTGTTATGTTTTTCTTTTATTATAAATTCATAAAAATGTCTTAAAAAAAATATTATAAAATTAGATTCTTTTTAACTTAAATTTCGATAAAAATTAATGTCTATTCATACGATGTATAATTATAGCCTCCTATTTTCTGTGATTATTGTACTCTTCAAAGTTACCTTTATATTCGTTAATGCACTTTTAGCATACCTATTATATAATTAATATCATCGTATTACTTTTTCTTAAATTTTTTTTTTATTTTTTTAATTATTTATTATATTTTATTTATATTATATTCATATTATTAATTATTACTATTATTCAGTAAATCTCAATTAAGTATTGTTTCTTTATAATTTATTTATTTATTGATTTATTAATTTATTTGTTAATTAATATTACATTATTTTGGTATTTATTTGTCTTTATTATTATATTATTTATTAATTTTTATTAATTTTTATTATTTATTTATTATTATAATTAATTATTATTACTATATTATTTAATATATTATTTTAATTATTATTATTTAAATTTTTATTAATTATTATTAATTTATATATATTTAATATTTTAATTAATTTATTATATTATTGTAATTTAATAATTTAATATTATTTATATTTTATTATTTATATTATTATATTTAATTATTAATTATTAATATAATTTAATATTTATAATTATTATTATATATATTATATTATTATATTTAATTATATGATTATTAATATTATTTATTATATTATATTATATATTATTTTATTATTAATTATTTATTATTTAATTAATTTATTATATTTTATTTATATTTTATTTACTAATATATATATTTTACATTTATATTAATAATTATATATTAATTTATATATATTAATATTATTATTATATTATTATTATTATTATTTATATTATATATTATTATATGTAGAGATAGGATAGAGAGATGAGAGAGTGTGAATTGAGATTGAAATAGAGTGAAGGGGAAGATCTAATATTATTTATTAGTGAATTTTATTAGTAATCAAAGTGTGATTACGATATACTGCAATTTTATTGCCATATTTATTATTATTATTCACGTTTTAGATTATGATTATTATTAGTTTTTATTGTTAATTCTATTAATTATTTATATTTATTCATTCAACTATGATTCTGAGTTGATTTTGAAACACTCTCCACGATATTTGTGCGATTTGGAGTTAATCAAATTTATTTACTATAACCTTATGTGTATATTCAATCCAAAGATAGTGACACATTAGTTCTCTGTCACATGTACAATAAGTTTATAATTATATTTGGGATTGTGGTATTGTTTACTTGTATATAATAATCATATGATATTTTACTCATTTTTTATTTTGTGAGTTTTTCTTTATTATTTATTTTTTGAGTATATTTGATTCATTCATATCCAGTAAAATTATGTGTTAATTATATTTATTTTTATTTTTTCGAATGCTTACTCATTCTTATTGTTTCTATTTTCTGTTTCAATTTATTGATTTTCTATGGTCTTTGATTTTTTGTTTCTGTTATAATCATTTTAACACGATTTTTGAGTAATTTATCTTAATTTTTACAGATTTGGTGAAAATAATTTTATTCTCTGAAACGAAGGCAGTAATTGTATTTTAATAATTTATTCTATCTTATTTATTAGTTTTATTAATTTTTATCATGTATTTTTTATTTTCTTAATAATTATCTGTAAATATCATCGAGGTCTATGTAATTTATTTTTATTGTTACTATTATTCCTCTATAATTCTAGTTAACTCACTTATTTCAAGAGGAAGACCGAGTTTCTAATTTCAGATATTATGTGGGGGATGTTGATTCTCAAGTGTAAGTGGAGATGCTGATTCTGGAATCTAATTGATTTAATAAAACTCTCAATTATTATTATTATCATGATTCATTTTGCAAATTATTTAATTCGATTTCTTTGCCTTTAGTCATGACCATACTTTTTAGAAAAATCTCATTCTATCTATAAATTTAGTGTCATTACTTATTATTATTAATTAATCTCTTTACCATAGAGATAAATGTAGTGGAGGTGAAAATTGAGGTAGGGTACTCAAAGTTATTGCAATAACATTATAACATAAATGTGTATCTATTATAGTCGTATGATGTTATATAATAATATGACAAATGTATCCATATCTTGTGATCTTAATGTGGATAATATATTTATTATTTATTTATTGATTGGAAAAGTATATATATTTATATGTGTATTATTCAGTGTTAAAACAATATTTCTATTAATTATATTAATTATATTGCTGGAATTCCATGTGTCGATTAATGATCAATACTTAGTCACATGGCTCTGTCGTACCAGAGGAGCGATAATGTGATGCAACATAGACTGAAAAAATCCGTATTATGGTATGACAACTAGTCCAATTTAAAAACCAGACGTTGGCGAGAAGGTTAGAATAACTTTAAAACGTCAGTGACATTCACACACTGGCTGATCACTCGAATCCGCAGCGTAGAAATTTGATGGAAAATGAATTTTTTATATATAATATCTTTAAAAACTTGATAATAACAAAAATAGTAAGATATATGGAATCAGAGTATTATATTTTGTATGAAAAACAAAAAGCAATTTTCCTTATACCTAATAAACTATCTGGCAATCAGCGTATGAAGTTCTTCGTCTCGACCAGTTTGTCAAAATAAAAAATATTAAATAGCCCTAATATAAAATTGGTGGTTTAAATAAATTTTTCTTAATTAAAAACAATACAACCAGTAAACCGCAAAAGTTTTCAAAGCGTCGGGGTCACTCGGCACTCCATTAGGAGGAGGGGAACCGGAGAGGGACGATACATCAGAGGGGGGGCCAGGAGGGGAGCCGATAGGCTGGACCGGTATCTTCCGTTAACCCTCAGATTCCACAGCACCCTAGATCCAGTCGACATATACCCCCCCCTCTAAAAATAAAGATCGTGTTCAAAACGTTCGGATGAACTTTCGAATATAATAAGCAGAAAGACATTAGTATAGAGAGCAAACATACAGGGTTGGTGTAAAGAAATTATGATTTTCCAACGGTGCTATACGTTGGACATCAAAATTTCAATAAGTACATGAGATTTATCTCGAGTATGTTGTGAAACAGATGTCACCATAAGTCTCCATTCTTGTAGTCTTGGGTGATATTTTTTGGTGGAGAGAGGCTACCATTTCGTAGTTCTACCGTTTTTGCATTACCTCATATAAAAGTACATTGGAATCAATAAGGTATCATTCACCTGCTTATAACCCTGTACCTCGCTCAAAAAAAAAATCATTAATAATATATATTAATATATGTTAATATATTATATATAAAATTTTGTTTTCTAATACATTATATATTAATATATTATATATATATATATAATTATATTATTATTATAATAATATATATTAATAAAATATATATTATATATGATTTATATTTTATCGTATTTTATTAATTTATTTATATTATTATAATTTTATATATGTGTGTAGGCTATATGAGTATATAATATAATAAATTAACATACATTAACAGGATAAATTAATTATTTATATTTTATATATATATATATTATATATATATTATATTATATAGTATATATATTAATAATATATATATATATATATATATATATATATTATATATATATATATTATTAATTATTAATATATATTATATATTTATAATATATAATATAATATTATATAAATAATAATATATATTAATTAAATATTATTAATTATATATTATATATATAATTTAATATATACTATATATAATTAATTATTAATATTTAAATATTTAATATATATATATATATATATTATATATATATATATATATTATAATACCGTATATTAATATATATATCTATAATATAATAATTATATATATTATATAATATATATATTAATATATATATACTATATTATATATGATATATTTAATTATTATATACTATATATATTATTAATATATAATATATATATATATATATTTGTAATGATTTATTATTAATATATGTTTTATTATTTTTAGTTTTAAAAGGAAATAGTGTAAAGTTTTTTTATTTTTTTATAGAAAAAAAAAAAAAAAAATATAATACCGAGAATAAAATTAAATATATGCACAGTTAATTTTTCTTATAGTATATATATATATATATTATATAAAATATATATATAATATAATATATATATATAATATACTATATATAAATAATATATATATATACACCTATAATATATATATATATGATATATATATTAATATATATATAAATTAAATATATATATATATATATATTTATATATATATATTCAAATGTTTACGGTTTTTACCTTTTTACCTTTTATATTTTTATGTATATATTTTTTATACTTTATAAAAATTCAAAATTTGCCTCGTGTAGCTAGCCACGAATGTTTGCCATGTTTTATTTATAAAAATACTTATTTTATGCATAAATAATGCTAAACATGCCAAATACTCACAAATAGGAGTTAAGTCCGATGGGACTCCAGGTCTCATTTTTTTTTGCACTAAAATATTATTTTTTTTTTTCTTTAAAATAAGTAAGTAATGGTGTTATTAGGGTCCTATTTACCTCATTTTAATAAAATTAAATTGTAATATATCCATAAAATTAAATCATGATAAATGATTATAAAATTAGGATAAGTAAAATAGTGTTGATTTAAATGTAGAATGGATGTGAGAATTGTGAGATTTGAAATGTATTTTCAGGGTTCCTGTTATGGTAAATTTCTTTCTTGGTGATGATTATGTTGTTGTATTTAATAAGCAAAA
>JABUQX010091133.1:0-2500 GCA_015478945.1 Trachelipus rathkii
CATATATTATTATATATGCATATAAGTTATATATATATATATATACAGAAGTAAGAAGGTATAGGTTTGGTTATATTAAGTTAAGTTATGAGTTATAAGTAGTATATATATATATATATATATATATATATATATATATATATATATATATATATATATATATATATATATATAAATAAAAAAAATTAAAAAAAAAAAAAAAAAAAAAAAAAACAATTCACAAGAATTTCTATGAATAATGAAGGCATTCAATGCAACTACAAAACATATTAAAAAAAAATAAAGAGGATTCCCCCACCTGATCACCGTCATTCTATAGTGTAAGGGATGACCGCGCCTGATCGCCACCATATATAGTGAAAAAGGTAGCCTATATACAACCCCTGATATTCGATCTGTCATCATTTAGGGAAGAGTCGACCGAAAACTGGAGAATATTTCCGGTACCTATTTGTTCTGTCATATTCATATACGAGTATTCTGAAAAGATATCTTCTTTTATTTTAAAAGAAATTGTTTAATATGCGATTGAATGATTTTTTTTGGAGGAACAGCTGACTATTGTTTATTAATAAATGAGAAGAAATTAATTTTTCCGTTTGGTTTCACAGTTGGACTCCGTAAGGGGCCCCTCGAACTCCGGGGCCCTCCCGCAGTGCGCCGCCACTGTCGATAACCTGAAACACATATCAACAGTGTATCTTCATTCCTACATGAACAAAATAAAACAAAAATGTTTTTTGTAACACTATTTTTTATATTTTTATTTAAATTATAAACTTAAAATGTATATAAATCGCTAAAAAAAAACTTTAAATATTTTTTAATGCCATTTTTGTATATTAAAAGTTTATAGTTTTAATAGTAATAACATAATTGCTTCTCACCAGAAGTAGACTATTATCATGTTTTCTTACATCAAGACAAAGTTTATCAAGATAAGCATTCCTTCTTAATTTTCTTATCATGTCACCTGGTCTCTCGTCTATGGTTTACTATAAAGAATTTATTGGTCTTAGTATTATTGATGTATGGTAAATATTTTATGTATCATGCCCACTCTAAGAAACCGAATTTCTACAGAAAACATTCTTAACTCTTTTAGCCTCTCCTCATAGCTCTTACTCTTAAAGCCAGATATCTCAAATAATGGCCTAACATATCTATTATACAAAAAAAAAAAAAATAAAAATAATAAAAAAAAAAAAAAAAAAAAAAAAAAAAAATAATAATAATAATAATAATAATAAATAATAATAATAATAATAATAATAATAATAATAATAATAATAATAATAATAATAATAATAATATAATAATAATAATAATAATAATTGACTTAGTCCCACCATCTGGCATTAATTTTAAATTTTTAATCCTAGAATCCATCATATCAAAAATCCTGTAATAGGACTAGGGGCAAAATAAAGATAAATATTAGATAATAGGTCTGAGCGCAGGGTTGGTGAATTTTTTAATTTTTTTTTTAGAAAATAATCAATTTTTGATATTTTTGATTTTTTCAGACTCGTGACGTCACGCGAAATATAATTTGTAAGCAAACTTTTCTTAAGTTCGATATAGTATTATTTTTTAAGTGATTTATTCATTCTATAAAATCAAATGAAATCAGAATGGTAGTAACTTGTGAAAAAAAAAAAAAATTGTGTTAAACTAAATTTTACTTTGGTTATATAAACATACATAAAATAGGGCCTAGGCGCTGCAGCTAGCAGACGGGTCTATCGAGACTTGCATTCAATTTGAGTAAATAGACCCAATAACCCAGCATGCTTATGCAAAATCCACACAAAACCCTAGAGCTCATCAATAAATTTAAATTACCATGGTCTAATAGTATATGCCAACGAGGCTACTCAAAGCTCAAAATCTATAAATCTAAGTAAAATGCTAGCACATCCAACAAGCTTTAATGATTGGTCAGATAGATTCCACACCCAGTTACTTAAATAACTAACTAAAAAAAACCATTTGATTCCATCAAGGGTATTTATTTCAGGGATGGCACGGAAAAAATCAATTGATTTTTCAACTGATTTTTTCACACTTGATTTTTTGCTCCCAAAAAATCATGATTTTTTGCTTTGTTTGATTTTTTGTTTTTTAATATAATATATATATATATATATATATAATATATATATATATTATATATATATATATATATATATATATATATATAATATATATAAATATATTATATTTATCTAGTATATATGTAATATATATTTTATTTTTTTTTATATATTTAAGTGATTTAATTTCAATCAGGGTTGGGGATTTTTTTGGATTTTTTGAGAAAAAAATCAATTTTCGATTTTTTTGGATTTTTTTGGATTTTTTGAGATTCGTGACGTACGAGAAATATAATTTGTAAACAAACTTTTTTTAAAGTTTATATAGTTTATTTTTAACCCTCAGGCCTAGCTCCGATTCAAAATCTTAAATGACCCTATACGACTATGACACAAAAAATGAA
>JABUQX010091133.1:12500-22989 GCA_015478945.1 Trachelipus rathkii
ACACAAGATTCTTATCAGTAAAGTAAATGCTGAATCTATTTTACTGAATTTTTCCATGCTGATACTTCGTAGACCCAAGTCCCTCAAATAGCCTTTTCTTTTTTTCTGACTCTTTCAAAAAAAAAAAAAAAATGCAAATCATTTTCATTTTGGATTATTGCCGATGCCATTGATTCCTTGGGCTCAATAAATTTGTACTATCAACAAAATTTTTATATTTTAGCAATTTTTCAAGAACTTCCGTTGTTCTAAGCACACAGGTTTTGAATGATCACTGCAATATGAATTGAGATCTTTTGTTCAAAAAAATTTTGAGCATATGATACTGGCTATTACATCTGGTTTGTATATTCTGAATAAATCTGTGCTGTGGTAAATTAAATCTAGTTTGATATTCTTCATACTTGAAAATAGCTTGGGGCGAGTGATTAAAATGACCTACGATTTGTTTGCATATGGATATATTTTTTTCACGTCTCTTTGTTCAAAAATGGCATCATTGAGAACTAGTGTCAAATAGTGTAAAAAGCAAGGTAATTTCTGGAATCCTGCTTGTGTAACTCCAGCCATATTAGGTGCGTTATCCCTTACCATAACATGAATTTTATTAGCAGGAATATTGAATTCTTCCATAACATTTTGAAGACAATCACTTATATTAGATGCTGTGTGAGATACGTGAAAAGGTGAAACTCGAAGGATAGCATTTATATTCCAGCTCCAACTATTACAAGCCTACAAGGCAAATATTTCACTGCTCACTTACGAGTTCACGGGTATATAATTATCAAAACATATTACATAACATGACTAAAGAAACATTGCCAAATGTCTGCCTGTCTGAAAATCCTAACATGATATCTTTGGCTCTACGTAAAGGTGAAAGATGCGTCAACCAGTTTTCTTTAATTAAATAGAATTCAGGAAGAACAGAACAAAAAATCAATAATGGGCAGACTTCGGAATATTGTCTTTAGGTCATCATAAAGATCAACAAAATATTTCTAGATTGTATACCTATACCAAAGAATCGGTATAATTTTGCCGATTCCGATTCCTGAAAATGGCCGAAATCTGGGTTCTCTAATGTAGAGAAGAGCATGAATCGTGGCTTATCACTATATATATATATATATATATATATATATATATATATATATATATATATATATATATATATATATATATATATATATATATATATATATTAATGTATGTATAGTGAGTGTCGGTATCGGGTATCGTATCGCAGTATCGGGCCATTTCTTTGGTATCGTATCATGGTATCGGTATTGGTTAATATGGCCGATACTTAGCCGATACTTCTTACTTTTTGGGTGAAAAATTATGAGAAACTTTTAGATTAAATAATAAATCTAGTTTCAATATATATAGCTAGTACTAGGTTATGTTTTTTTTTTTCTTTTGACTTCTTTTTTTTTGCATTTAGATTTTTAGCTTCCAACTCTGGATTTTTAGCGCCACATTTCTACTGGTATTTGAATAGCCATTATTATAATTTTATAGATTTAGCTTCCACTTTTTTAGTTGACCAATAATTTATTTTTTTTTTTTTTTTTTTTTTAATTTCGTGTTTTTTAATGGGTATGTTTTAAACTTTCTGGATTATTATTAATATTTTAGATATTTACTGTAAATAGGGTTTAGGTTTTAAAATTTCAAGTTTTAAATTTAGGCTTTTGCTTAAATTTTCACTTTTTTCCTTTTTTTTCCTTTGTTTTTGTCTTTTTTTTTCTCTTTTTTTTTTTTTTTTTTTTTTTTGAGGCATTCTACAAGTTAAAAATTAACTTATTATCACATCGCCTCGAGAATCTCGAATTCTCCTAACTCGATGTTCTGTGGCTTAAAATCTTCTTCCTCTTCTACTACAAGAATCTTAGGGAAAGCTTCTGCTACTGTTCTCCCAACAGAACAGATTTTCATGCCTTTTTGATTACCTTACTACTTCTTACGAAACTGTCATATCTTCTCATCCAAATAATGAGAGCCTCTATTTAGTATTTCAATGTACACAACACTGAATGATAAGTTCCTCTCATACTGATTTAGGTGGGGAGTAAGCCGAATCATTCAATATTCTCAACGATCTATAACCCACTAAAGACCTACACACATTCCGGATTGTCCCAACCAATTCTTGAACATACTTGACCTATGTTTCACCACTAGTCCTTCTCTCTATAAAGTATAAATACACCACCTTCGCTCCTATCATTAAATCTAACCACAACCTTATATCTCTTAATTTAATACTTCTCTCCAACAGCTCCATCCTGCCCCTATGCGTTTTTTTCGGCACTTTGATCGGCCGATTGGGGGGCATTCGCTGTTTCTACGCCAACTATAATTGAGGACTGCTTTGACTCTGAAGACGCTTCCAGCTTCTGTTGATAAAGTGGGGAGCTGTAATCGCTAGATGATGAGCAGTTCATTTCTTCTTGACAAAATCTTTCTCCTCAAACCTATGGTCTGATCGCTTGTTCCCAGGCTACATTCAGGCTAGAGACAGTGTGTATCGATGGAAAATTCCTCGCTTCCTATCACGCTTTGCTAATTTTCATTCAGATAGAAATCATGTAGAGGTAATTTCTCGACGAGCAAAGCGGATCTTCATTAAACGAGGCTGACTTTGCCTCTCCTACTGACAAATCCTTTTGGCCTCTTGCCAAAAACATCTAAATAACTTCAGAATTATCCTTTCCTCTCTTATTCGCTCTGATGGTTCTGTTGCTAATACTCCAACTTAAAAGGCCAATCTCTTCCTATTTTCCTTTAACTCAACCCTGAACGATTCTGTCATTCCTCTTTCTCCTCTTCCTCTCAGGTGTCCTATGCCTTTACCTGTGATTACATTTGATTAGGTGCATGGGCTCCTGAAATTTAACTTAGAATGCGTGTGGCCCCGGATGGCATTCCTCCCCGAGCTTTGAGGGAGTGCTTCCATGCTGACCCCGCCTCGCTCAACTATATCCTCTATGCCACAAACTAGCACTTTCCTCAGTGATGGAAGCGATATGCCCAACCTATTCAAAAAGGAAGCCGCTTCTGACCTTCTAACTATGGGCCTCTATAAGGCTCTAACTTGTATTCTATTTAAGATCTTTTAAAAACCTTTCTCAACTTTCACTTCTTAGACCATCTGAATCTCATTCTTTCCCATCGCCAGTACGGCTTTCGCACTCGGGAGAGGTCTACTAGCGATATACTTTCCTATTTATCAGATTTATGGTTTTCCGCCTTTAGGAACTACGGGGAGACTTGCGTGGTGGCTTTTGACATATCCAAAGCATCTGACCTGGCAGTATGACATCACGCCACTGCTTTCTCTCCGCTTCCCCTCCTTTGCTTCTTCTTCTCTTTGTTTACTTATGTCTAGCTTTCTTTCAAATCGCCCAATATCGGCTATGTTGATAGGGTTTACTCTTCTTTTTCTGTCAATAGTGGTGTTCCTCAGGGTTCTATATTATCACCTACTTTATTCCTGCTTTCATTACACGATCTTCATCTCACCCGCACATCTAACTCTATTCACTCATACGCCGATGACTCGACCTTTCATTCAATCATTTCCACCTCTGCTCTCTTTTACTCCTAGAATTGCCTCATCTTAATCTACTCTGCTGACTGATAGAATTTCGCGGGGTCAGCTCCCCTAACCTGCCAAATTTAGTTCTTTAAAACCCAGCTTCTACAAACTCCATCTCAAGACACCTTCTAATTCTCCTATCTCTTTCGACGGCTCTCTCGTCTCCTAAGTTGACAATATAAACATCCTTGGCATTACTCAACATAAACAAAAAATGTCTGAAACCTCACATCACAATCTGGTGCTAGGGGTGGCCCAAGGAAACTGGGAATTTGTTTAGATTTCATGACTTTTTTCCTCTTCAGTTACTCCAGCTATACAAGGGTTTCATCCGCCTTTTATGGGAGTACTGCTCTCATATCTGGGGATGGTTCTGGTTTCATCCGGCTTTTGTAGGGTGAGTCAGAGACCAAAAGGCTTATAACCATCCTGTACTTTCTAGTTCACTTGACCCTTTATCTTTGTGGCGCGGTTGGTGCTTTATCTCTTTCTATAGGTACAGTAGCGTAAGTGCTCGAGGGAACCCTCCACTGCACACCACTACCTTTTACTACTAGTACAATAGTAAAATATAATTCATAGTAAAGAGTTTTGTGTTGATATTAGTAACTCCAGGCTATTTCGCTGCGGTGCTTCCTTCTTTCCTGCCATCTCTGTTCTGTGGAATTCTCTTCCATCTTCTGTGTTTCCTACTCAATTTAATTCTCCTCACTTTAAAGCTCAAGGGCCTGTGCTTATCTGGCGAATTTGCTCTCTCTTGTTTCCTACTCAATTTAATCTCCCTCACTTTAAAGCTCGCGTCTGTGCTCATCATGCACTTCTATGTGACAACTGTAAAACAAAATAAATAAAGGTTTTATTAAGGAATTTATTAAGTTAGCTGAAACCCCACACGAAATGGCATCTCTGACGGTGAACCACTTCTAGAATGCATTTAAATAGCATAGCCGAGGATCTTGCTCGCGTGACAAAAAAAAGATTCACAGAAGTGGAAGCCGCCTTATCAGCAACCCCTGGCAACAGCACTGATAGTGACGATAGTGGCTTTTCAGCAAATAAACCTACTGAAGATGAAGAGGTTTGGATATGTTAGACTTTGATAAGCTCATGGTAGAAATTGCATTGACATCTCATTCACCTTCAAAGGAATCACACCAAGGAACCCCATTGAAAAAACTGGAGAGAGAGAGTCATCGAGGAGCAAAGCTAATCAAATTTGCACTCCAGCAGGAAATGAGGCTCTACGAAAACATGAAATGCTGCCTACAGAAGAGAATCCTTCATATGGTGGCATGAAAATGGGTCAAGGTTTCCATTATTATTACTTGCAAGAAAATAATTATCACCCTCCCTCATCAGTCGAGAGCGAGCGTATATTTTTAGTGTAGATGGGAATGTAAACACCCCAAAAAGGAACAGGCTTTCGCCAGATACTAGTGAAAGCTTAATGTTTTTGCATCACAATTTGAGAATTTTTGAATTTGAGTATTGAATGATATCTAACTTTATCTTAAAGGAGTATATTATTATTATGTCATGTTATGTCAAACATGACATAATAATAATATACTCCTTTATCTTAAAGGAGTATATTATTATTATGTCATGTTTGAGTAATAGCTTTTTTTTATTTTGTCTTTTCAGATGATTAATTGAGGTCTTCTTTCATTATTTTTATTCTTTATATTGTAGCTAGTTAAAGAATCTTCTTGTAAATTGTAATCATGTTAAAATATAAAAGCTAGTAGCTAAACTTTGTTAATACTTACTGGAAAATGGAAATGGAATATTTTTTTGAATAAACATAAACATAAAAAAAGTTATTAATATTATATTTGCATTTATTATTCCTTAAAGATACTATTTTAATTTATAAAATAAATATACTTGGGCACTACCAAATATGAAATAAATGACTAAGTATTGGTTGTACAATGTACAAGGAATGCAATCCTGAGTTGCCTAGCAGTACACAAATGTTCTATCATATTACTGTGTATTTATTATATTAATTAAAGTATCGGTATCGGTATCGGCACCTAAAAAAATAGAGTATCGGTATCGGTATCGGCCTCTTTTGTATCGGTATATCATTATATATATATATATATATATATATATATATATATATATATATATATATATATATATATATATATATATATATATATATATATATATACATATTTTGTCATATTCTTCTACTCATTTTTAGGAAGTTCCGGGTCAGAACTAATCGGAACTTTCTACTTTTTCAAATGTCTTTCTTAACAAAATTCAGTAATTGATTTGTCATTTAGTTATGATTATGCATAAAAAATAATATATATAAAATTGATATAGCTATGTGAGCAAATACTCATGATAAAATGGCCTCCACTCTATATAGTTCAAACTTTTAAATTTATACAATATTTTCACACTGAACCGGTAGCTTCTAATACTCTAGAACAGGGTTGGAGATTTTTGATTTTTTGCGATTTTTATGATTTTTATTTTTTAGACAATAAATTGCTTTTGGTAAAATTAGCCCTAACCTTTATTGATTCACTGTGCTAACCTTTACTGATCCACTGTGCCGTAAAACTAGCCCTAATCTACTTTAGATCCACTGTGCCATAAAGTAGCCCTCTAACTCCTTTACTATTATTAATCTGTGTACCTAACAAAATCTTATCCTAACTCTTGTGACTTAACAGCCTCCACAAGCTGCCCCAACCTAATGGGTGGATTATTAAGAGAGAGTATATATATATATATATATATATATATATATATATATATATATATATATATATATATATATATATATATATATATATATATATATGTTCTCACATGAATTTTTGCGTGAGTATTGCAAACCCCAGACTTGTTCCATTATTTTGGGTGCCTCTCTTTCTTTTCCAGCACTCCACATCTGTTCTCTTCTGTCCCTTTACCTTCTGTTTTTCCAACTATATTTAATCATCCCTTCTTTTAAAAGCCCATGTCTGCTCACCTTAGAACCATGCTAGGGACTGGGAGATTGGGTGGTTTTTCATCGTTTTATTTTTCTCCGCCTCCCTCCTTGAGAAGGGCCATTCAGCCTGTGAGTGGTGGTGGCGATCTGTAAAAAAAAAAAAAATATATATATATATATATTAAAGTATTCACAATTCATAGATAACGTCTCGAATATAGCTTGCAGCAACTCTGGGAAAACTAGAACTATGGGCATTAGAGTAAAATTTAAACTTTTCCCCAACTCTTACAACTGACCACTCTTTTAAAAATTTCTGACATCTCTTTTGTTGCAAAATTAAGTTCAAATGTTGTAAGAAAGCTAGCAAACTCCAATCGTTTTGCATTATCATATATATCACATTACTTTCTAACCTTTATCCTCAGACGTACATGTAAACACATCCAGCGAGTAGAAAGTTTGTAACGATACTGGAGGTCCGAAAGAAGTTTTTGGCAACATTTCAAATGTTGTCATATTTCTTACAAATAATCGATTTAGCATTACAATATCATATATTGTTCATTCCCGTAAAATATCGGAGTGGACTTAAGAAATTAAAAAAATATATATATATATATATATATATATATATATATATATATATATATATATATATATATATATATATATATATATATATATATATATATATATATATATATATATATATACTGTAACAGATACTTGGATCATGAGGTAACTTGGAACACTTTTGACCAATGTACACATTTTGTTGATAACTCCTAAACTATTTGGAGTAGAAAGGTGGTTTTAGGCTCATTTTGTTCGTAAAATGATGCTCTTTTAGATGGTATATGAATGTAAAACACAAACCTTTACTATCCTGTTTTACATGCAAATGTGTAGTTTTTCATTTTTTCTATTTTTCACACCCCTGAAAAATATTACCCCGTTTTTGCGGTCAGGAATATCTGACCCCCCCCCAAATTTTGCATGTAGGATAAGGGTCATATAAGGTATTTTTTTCCATAATTGAAAAAAAAAATTTTTTAACGGTTTTAATTTTTTGAAATTTTTTTTAACCATGGGGCAATTTGGAACACATTCAGTGGGTAACTTGGAACACACCCATTGATTTTAAAATGCATTATTCTACTAATTATTTTTCTTTTTGAGACTATTTAATAGATTTAAACAAACTTATCATTAAATTAAAAATAGGAAATGCCCATAGAAGGATGAATTTGGAGATTGCATAGAGGAGGAAGAAGTAAGGGGGAGTCGGATTTGGAGCCTGCACCGGTGCTGTGTTGAGTTAGTAAATATTTGTATAATACAATATTGGTGTCCTTATATATGTTATCCAGCCCATAGAACTCGAATATGAGGATTTTATTTTCGTAAAGGGTGTCTGTGGACCCCCCCGGAGGGGGTCCTCTGAAGAAAACACATAGTGCATAGAATATGAAGTTAGAGAGCTTGTATTCTCCACAAATTTGGTATACCCCTTTCCTATGGCGTAACCTTTTCGTAAACGGGGGTGCCAGCCCCTAAAAATAGGAAATGCCTGTAGAAGGATGAAATTTGGAGAGTACATAGAAGAAGGAGAAAGGAGGCTGAGTAAGAGGAGATGGAATTGGCAACAGCAATAAAATATTAATTTAATTTAATTTAATTTAAAATTAGATAACTCTAGAAATTAGTTTTAAGATAAATTTAAGTACTTACTGTCAAGAATTTAGCTTGAAATGGCCTCCCTGGATGATTTGGAACACCCGTTCCAAGTTACCCATCATCAAGTTTCTACACCTTACCACACTTACGAGCCTCCTATGAAGATAAAAACAGCAGAATTGGCAAATAACTAGCAGGTAAATATAGACCAATGATTAAGGCGTATTTTCATTTATTTACTAACCATTTTATATAATTGCATCATAAAAATATTTTGAATCTACAAAAAAATCGTTCCAAGTTACCCCGTGTTACGGTATATATATATATATATATATTTTTATTATTATATATATATATATATATATATATATATATATATATATATATATATATATATATATATATATATATATATATATATATATACCATAAAATGGGGAAAAACTGGTCAAATATTGGCTTTTTTTTTTTAATGAATCATGAAAAATCAAAATTTTAAGTTACATCTATATTTAATAGTTTTTTCTCACATTTAGAGTTTCCTTAATGTTGTAGAATAATGAAAATAATAAAAATATTGAAATAAATTGTTGAAATAATTGAATTCGGGGAAAACCGGTCATTAAATATTATTACGTCTGTGCTTGTCCAAACTTAATTTTAATTATAGTTAAATGTTAAATAGATTTTAATAATGTTATAGAATTAATTTGGATAGAAAAACACAAGTCTAAGTTATATTTTATTAACATTTTGCAAACATTGATTTTTTTACAAAATTTTGAAATTTTATTTTCATCATTTTATATTCCTGTGTGGAGGTTCATTTGGATTATTAAATAGATTTTCTGTATAAAATTACAGTCTTTAATAATTGTTATTTTAATATTATAGTTTTGTGATAATTTAAATTAAATTAAGTTTCCCAGTTTTTATGGGTTGGGTATCATATAGTATATTTAGACGAAGCCAAATTGGCTGGTTTTTAGTTATAGTAGTTATTAATGTTATAGCTACGCGATATTTAAACTGTACCGGTAGTTGGTAAAATAGGTAGAAGTTAGTAAAGTTGATAATAATTTAAAGTATGTATGCTCTGTGTGATAACTGTGGGACTGTGAGAGGTGAATATGTGAATAGCTGCCCTGTTTGTGTTTTGAATGCAGAGAATGTGTTGTTAAGGAAGGAGATTGCAAGACTGAGTGAAAATATGAATGAATTGAAGGAAGTTTTATTTGAGTTGAGAAAGGAGGGAGGTGATAAGAAAAAATTTAGTAGGGATGTCGAAGCGAGGAGGGAGCAGAATACAGAGGCAGACAGGAATAGTGACTCACCTAGGCAGGAAGATGAGAGGGAAAAGGATAAAGTAGTTGATAATAGGTCTGCAGATGAATATAGAGTTGTAGAAATTAGAAATAATAATTTAAAGATGAGGATCTCGAAAGTCAGTCAGCCTGTGACCTGCAGTAACAGGTTCGACTGTCTTCCAGATGGGGAGGGATCATAGAGGGCCAATGGTTATGTTGAGTTTTCTAAAGGAAAGACTGATGCATTACTAATTGGAGACTCTATGATACGATGCCTAGATAGGACTTTTCAAAAAAAGAATAAAAAGAAACGATTGAGAGTATGTTATCCAGGTGCCAGAGTGAGTGATGTTGTGGATAGGATAGATAGAGAGATTGATTCTACAAATGTTGATTCAGATGTGATTGTGCATGTGGGTACAAATGATATAGGACATAGAAGGTCAGTAGAATTAATAGCAGATTATAGAAGATTGATTCAGAAGAAAGCTAGTGGAAGAAGGTGCATGATTTCTGGGATTTTACCTAGGTTAGGTGCAGGTCAGGAATGGGGGAGTAGGGCTTTAGGTGTAAATGAAAGGGTTAGGAAATTATGTTTTCTGAAAATATTAGGTTTTTGGATTTGTTGAGAGAATTTCTGGATAAAGATCTTTTGCGATGGAGTTCACTTGAGCTCCGTAAAGGTGTTGGGCTTTTCAGTACCAGTTTGGGGACTTGTTTAGCAAAAAAACTAGGTAAAATTGGGGGTGATGGGCTAAATCTGGAGAATAATAGCAATGGTAATTGTAATAGTGGTAAGATAAATAAAACTAGTGTTGTTACAGTTTCAAATATTGACGATAGCTGAAGCGGCGAAAACGCGGTGCGCCTAATGATAAATGCGAAACGGCGTAAACACCCACCCGGTTGAAACGGAACGGCGCACACGAA
>JABUQX010091135.1:15000-20000 GCA_015478945.1 Trachelipus rathkii
TTTCCATTGAAGGAGATACCGCCACAGGAAAAAGCGCTTTTCAGTTGCATTCAGCGGCATGTAAGTCGTCATTCATCATGGCTATGATATTGATCGCGAAGTACTCTGCGATGTTAGAGCCAGTTGTAAATGCTCTCCAATTCAAAACCTTGAATATCGTCAAAACCTCGCAGCACATTCAACACATTGTGGAAATGGTTAGGACTTAGGAGCCATCGGAAAGACGAAGAAAAAATCACCGATGAAGTGTTAAAAGAAGCTAATCAAATCGCCGAGCAACTGGGACTTGATATGAATATACCACGAATTGTTGGTAGGCAGCATCACTGCAGCACCGCAGCAACCATCCAGCAACAAATTCCACGGAGTTCTGGAGAAGATCCTTAATAATTCCGTATCTGGATTCTATAACCTCTTCTTTGGAATTACGGGTTTCTACTGAAAATACACCTGCTTATGCATTAACAAATCTACATCCTTTCCACATGCTACTCATAACAATCGATGAGTTAAAGGAAAAGACAGCTTCATTTTATAGTTTTTACCACTTAGAAGGCATAGAAGAAGAGCTAGAACTTTGGTACAAAATTTGGAAGGACAAGAAACTGAGTAGTGAAGAACTAAAAGATCTTGTTGTCTCCCAAGTCTTAAAGGAGACAGAACCTTTCTTTCCGTCGACGAAAAAGGCTTTGATGATACTACTCGCTCAGCCATGCACCACCAGTACAGTAGAGCTCTCTTTAGGCACTCTGCGAAGGATCAAGACTTGGCTTCTAAGTACTATGGAAGATGACAGGTTAAACGGGCTGGCTATGATGAGTGTGCACAGAAAATTTGTTTGACAATTTTGATTATTTTATTCAAAAAGTAGTTGATAAATTTGCCTTAAACCCAAGGAAATTACTTTTTTAATATCAATTTTGCAACTTTTTTTTTTTTTTTTTTAATAGTCAAGTTCATCACGTTGGCATTGTATTGTTTAATAAAAATATTTTATTTTAAATATTAGAAATCATTTAATATAAATATGAAAGCATTTGTAATGATAAACATCTTCTTTTATATATATATATATATATATATATATATATATAATAACTATATATATATATGTAATAATAATATATATATGTAATAATAATATATATGCTCTTATATATATATATATATATATGTATATATATATATAATAATAATAATAATAATATAATAATATAATATATAAAAGAGCTCTATAGGTACAAAACTAAGCTTGGAAGCTGGCGTACTTGCATATATATATATAACATATGTAATAAATATATATATATATATATAATATGTATATATATCTCTAATAATATATGTATATATATATATATATATATAATAATAATATTATATATGTTTAAGAGTATAATATGTAGATATGTATATGTAATAATATATCATATATATATATATATAATAATAATATATGTAATATATATATATGTAATAATATATAATATAATAATAATAACAATAATATATAATATATAAAAAAAATTATATATAATAATAATATATATATATAATAATAATAATAATATATATATATGTATATAAAAATAATAATATGTATGTAATACCAATAATAATAATAATAATAATAATAATAATAATAATATAATAATACTAATATATAATAATAATAATAATAATAATAATAATAACATATAATATACTATACATATATAATAATAATAATAATAATATATAATATAATAATAATAATAATATATATAGCATAATAATAATGCTCAATATAATAATAATAATATGTGTATGTGTATGCGCATGATAATATATCATAATAATATATATGTTAATATATATATATATATATATATTTTTTTTTAAATAATTTCTATTAACCTTTAACTGCTATAAAATTGAATTTTAATTCTTAAGCTTGCCTTTTTATAAATTTTTAAAAAGTTAATTAACTAAATATTGCAATTTATTAACTATTTCATAATTAACATAGCAACATTCTATTAAAAAATTAAAATTAATTTTTTTTAAAGGGGAGGTGCAACTATTTATTAAGTTCAGTGCCCAATTTTCACCCCTTAAAAATGGACATAAAATTCGGAATTATCAGCCAATTTTGACCCTATAAACACCAAACTGTAGATTATTTTGCCCTCTAAAACGTTGTTTTCTGGTGTTTTTCTGTGTCTGTAGTCATTCTTTCAGGATTTTCAATTTTTCCAAACCCATGTTTTTGACATTTTTCAAATCAACTCCCAGAATTTTTTTCGGAAATAACTTCAAACTTGAAATATGCATAGATGGGTCCATTATCTACAAAAGTCACGAAGTACTTTTTTGATTTTTTGAGTTTTTGCAAAAAATTAAAGAATGATCAGATTGAAGGGATTTTAAAATGAAAAAATTGCGATATTTTTTTCTCTTGAGCGAAGTATAAAATTTTCAGGGCCTATGTAGTCAGGAGAGATGCACATTTTTCACTTAGATAATTTTTTTGTATATGTATTAGTTTTGGATTTGTTTTTGGAACAAATTTTCAAAAAAAAAATTTGATATTTTTAAAAAAAATTCTTTTGAGTATACAAAAACATTATCTAAGTAAAAAAGATGCGTCTCGTCCGACTATACAAGCCCTGAAAATTTGATGTTGATCGGACAGGTAGAAAAAAATGCATCTCAATATTTCACTTTTTCAAACGTTTGAATTTTCGGAAAGTGAAAAATTGATATATTAATTTTCTACTCATCCGATCAACATCAAATTTTTAGGGCTTGTATAAACGGGGAGATGCATCTTTTTTACTTAGATAATTTTTTTGTATACTCAAAAGAAAATTTTTTAAAAAAAGAACAAATCCAAAGCTAATGCATAAACAAAGAAATTATTTAAGTAAAAAATGTGCATCTCTCTCGATTATATATGCCCTAAAAATTTCATCCACTTCGCCTAAACAAGAAAAAAATTATCGCAATTTTTCATTTTAAAATCCAAAAAAAGTGGTTTAAAAATTGGACAACGCTGAGCACAAAACTCAAAAAATCGAAAAAGTACTTCGTGACTTTTGCAGGTAATGGTCCCATATATGCATACCTCAAGTTTGAAGTCATTTCGAAAAAAATTCTGGAAGTTGATGCGAAAAATGTCAAAACCATGGGTTTTGAAAAAACTGAATATTCTGAAAATTCCTTTATATATATATATATATATATATGGTTTTTAGAGGGCAAAAAATCTACAGTTTGGTGTTTATAGGTTCAAAATCGGCTGATAATTCCGAATTTTATGTCCATTTTTAGGGGGGTGAAAATTGGGCGTAGTACGAGCCCAATATTGGACCCTGTCCTCATTAACATATTCTCTATAAATTATTAGTTTTTCCAATGTTTCAGGAGTAACTATTTCTTCTATGGCGTTATGATTAGCCAAAAATAATAGAAATATGCATCTTGATTGGCTCCTACAGCACTCCTGTGGTTGGCTCCTAAATAGTGATCCAATTTTATTCTAAGTTTTCGTTTTTATTATTTTTGATGATTTTTTTGACATCCTGTAGAAACAAGAAATAGACTCGGATTCGAATCCGGATTCGGAATCGAGCTCCGAATCGAATCCGTATGTTAAAAATGCTCGAATCAGTCGAATCCGAGTCCAGCGCATGGTTCAGATCGAATCCGAATCCGTGGGTGCGGAAGGCACAGTCGAATCCAGTCCGAATCAAACACCTCGGGTTCGAATCGAATATCGAGATCCGGTTCGAGGCTCGAATCAGTTCGAATTCGGAATCGGATTCAGTTCCTGTACTTATATATATATATATATATATATATATATATATTTATAAATATTTATATGTAATAACCCGCAACTGCTATATATATATATATATATATATATATGCTTATATATATATATATATATATATATATATATATATAACTTATATATATATATATATATATCCTTAACTTAATATATATATATATATATATATATTAATATATATACATAACCTTAATAATATACTATATATAAGTATTAAGTGGAATAAAGTCTATAGCATCTTTATTTATTTTAATACAGAAACGTTTCGGAAAATTAACATTGCTCATTGCTCAAAAGATATCAATTAGTTAACATTGAAGAAGTTATTTTTAAAGTTATTCTATTCAATATAACAGTAAATTACTAGAGTTTTTTTTTTTAATAGTAAAAGTTCGGACCTCAAAGGGCATGGCCCTATTCTAGGAGAGAATCCTCTAGGTCAGAAACTGTTTCACTCAGGGTCCCATGACCCCTAAGGGAGCACCGAAACGAGATATATGGTGGGTCGCGGTGGGTCACAAAAAAATAAAATATTTAATGTACGAAAAACAGCTTTTATTAATGAATTATAATCAAATGTTACACAGTTGTTATTTATAAAAAGTTAATACTTAATAAAATAAAAAATTTATCTCGAATATTAAAAATTAAATAGTTTTAGAAATTATATATATATATATATATATATATATATATATATATATATATATATATATATATATATATATATATATATATATATATATATATATATATATATATATATATATATATATATATATATATATATATATATATGCTATATATATATATATATATATATACTGGGTTGATAGGGGGTCACTTGAGGTTCACTAACTTTGATGCGTTTTGGCTTTCGGGGGGTCGCGAGACTTAAAAGGTTGAGAAACGCTGCTCAGAGTAATTGCTACCATAGATTTAAAGGAGGATTAGACAGGGTTCTATGCCATGAGATTTCTGTCACTCTAACTCTATTGTACCATGAAGATCTTTTCTGTAAATAAGAGTGGATTTAAAATGTCAACGTTTTTATTTGCATTTCAATCCGCAGACTATGAACAGTTTAGGCATCTTATTTAATGTCAAGTATGTTATATTATGTTATAAAAACATAAAATCTTCACAAAGAAAATTTTTATCT
>JABUQX010091135.1:25000-27500 GCA_015478945.1 Trachelipus rathkii
CAAATATATATATATAGACGTAATAACAACCATATCTTAATAATATGGAATAATATGTATGTATAGAATATTTAATAAATAATAAGAATATATTCTTCTTCCTGTAATATAATGCATGTATGTAATAATAACTTAATAATAATATGTAATATATGAATAATAATAATAATAATAATAATATATAAATATAATAATAATAATAATATATAATAATATATATATATAGTAATAATAATATAATAATAATATATAATAATAATAATATATATATATAATAATAATAATATGTAATAATAATAAATTTTTAAGATTGTTAATCCTTATAGTATAGAATAATAATATAATTAAAATACGAAAATATATTAAAGATGTAATATATATATATATATATCAATAATATTATATAAAAACAAGAAATATAATATATAATAATAATATAAAAAATATAAAAAATAATAATAATAATAATATGTAATATATAATAATATATAATAATAATAATAATATTATATATATATATATTATAGCTTTTATTCTAAAGTATAGTTCCGCTTCCAACTATTATTATTATTATTATTATTATTATTATTATTATTATTATTATTATTATTATTATTATTATTATTATTATTATTATTATTATTATTATTATTATTATTATTATTATTATTATTATTATTATTATTATTATTAGCTGTAATAATAATAATAATAATACTAATAATATTAATAATAATAATAATAATAATAATAATAATAATAATAATAATAATAATAATAATAATAATAATAATAATAATAATAATAATAATATCATCATCATCATAATAGTAATAATAATAATAATAATAATAATAATAATAATAATAATAATAATAATAATAATAATAATAATAATAATAATAATAATAATAATAATAATAATAATAATAATAATAATAATAATAATAATAATAATAATAATAATAATAATAATAATAAAGAAGAAGAAGAAATAAATATAAATATATATATATAATATATATATATATATATATATATATATATATATATATATATATATATATATATATATATATATATATATATATATATATTATATATATATATATATATATATATATATATATAATCTTCTTCTTCTTCTTCTTCTTCTTCTTCTTCTTCTTCTTCTTCTTCTTTGATGTTCACCGCATAGAACATATCTGTTCTAAGACGGTGATCTTATCGATCACACACTGAAGTAGGAAAAATAATCAATTTCACCCACTTGTAGCACTATGATGTTTGATGCTTAGAAACAGAAACTGTTCTGAGTGAGCAAACTCATATGTCACATTGACAGTGGACACATCCAACACACTATGATGTTTGATGCTTAGAAACAGAAACTGTTCTGAGTGAGCAAACTCATATGTCACATTGACAGAGGACACATCCAACACAATAAATAAACAAAAATACTTAACATACTATGATGTTTGTTGCTTAGAAGCAGATCTGCTCTAAGTGAGCAGACTCATATGTTACATAGAAATAGGTAAAATAATATACTTATTTCAAAAATACATAACAGGTTTGTTTTAATAACAGTAGACACATCCAACAAATTAAATAAACAAAAATACTAAACAGACTAGCCTTGAGTGGACTGTAAAGTCTTTGCTAGTCGGTGTTCTGTAGTTCTGTAGTTCTTCTTCTTCTTCTTCTTCTTCTTCTTATTAATTATTATTATTATTATTATTATTATTATTATTATTATTATTATTATTATTATTATTATTATTATTATTATTATTATTATTATTATTATTATTATTATTATTATTATTATTATTAATTTATTATTATTATTAATATTATTTATTATTATTATTATTATTATTTTATTAATAATAATAATAATATAATAACAGTAGTATTTCTTGTAGCAAGCACGAATAAACTATTTCCCTTCATGAAAATACATAAAAAAAAAAAAAAAACAATTGAATGATAATAAATAAAAAATTTCGGTTTTAATAAATCATTTTTCTCATAAATTTTTAATAAATCATTTATTTTTTTAATAATTCATTTATTTTTTCGGAAATTTTCATTTCTTTTTTCGTTTATTATCTCGTCTATTTAGCACTTAAATTGATAATTTATTGTTTAATTGCCCGTTAATGGCCCATAGATTAAAAAGTTATTAATTAATGGGTTGTTCAGAGCAATAACTTTCTCTCTCTCTACTCTCTATATACCTCTATATACTATAAATTATATATATATATATATATATATATATATATATATATATATATATATAACCATAACACACTATATATATATATATACATATTTATCTATAACTGCTAATATATATATGTATACTTTATAGATATATATACATTATACATTTGTGTGTGTGTGTGTGTGTGTGTGTGTGTGTGTGTGTGTGCAGTGTACCTTTCCCGTCAAAATTTCCCGCCAAAAAATAAAAACATATTTAAATTGC
>JABUQX010091135.1:32500-35000 GCA_015478945.1 Trachelipus rathkii
TAATAATATATGTAATAATAATAATAATAATATAATAATAATAATAATAATAATAATAATAATAACCAAATAATAATAATAATAATAATAATATGTATGTGTATGCATATATATATGTATATATGTATATGTATATGTATATGTATATGTATATATAATATGTATGTATATATATATATATATAATATGTAATAATAATAATATATATATATAATATATATGTATATATGTATATATAATAATAATATATATGTATATATAATATATACGGGTATATAATAATAATATATGTATATATATGTAATATAATATATATGTAATAATATATGTATATATATATATGTATATACAATAAATATATATATATATATAATATATGTAATAATATAATAATAATATGTAATTATATAATAACAATATCAATAATATCATAATATATGTGTATATATGTAATAATAATAATATGTAATAATAATATTATATATATATATATATATATATATATATATATATATATATATATATATATATATACCTTTCAAAAAATATTACAGAAATGTTTTTAATTGGAAAAATTTAATAAAACCTTTTGGAAACCACGATACAATTCCATACCACACGACCATTTTTCTACGAGGGCCATTCCTCACCCCCGGACCCGTGAGTGCTGGTAAAATACCTAAATATTGCTTGAACACCGGGATAAACCTATCAAAAAGGTTTAAATAAAGAAGCATATGGCAGGAAGAGTAGTTTTACATGCTGTAGATATGAAATTTGAAGACTTCATAGCTTTTTCCAGGCTCATTTCCCGAACTTTATATATATATATATATATATATATATATATATATATATATATATATATATATATATATATATATATAAATATATATATATATATATATATATATATATATATATATATATATATATATATATATATATATATATTTATATATATATATATATAAATTTAAATATATATATATATATATATATATATATATATATATATATATATATATATATATATATATATATATATATATATATATATATATATATATATTATATATATATATATAATTTATATATATACATCTTCAATAAATTGCATATTTAAAGCTAATATGCTCTTTTAGACATTATTTTATATAAAAATAGAAGAAACTTGTATCAATTCTCAGACGATTGCGAAAACAAAAAGGTACCTTTTCAATCATAAATTTGAAACATTTCTTATTCCAATCATTTTGGAATTTTATAGTTCCAACCATCATTTTGGATCATTATTGCTTCAATCATAATTTTGGAACATTATTGTTTCAACCATCATTTCGGAACATTATTGTTCCAATCATCATTTTGAAATATTATTGCTCCAACCATTATTTGGAAACATTATTGTTCCAACCATCATTTTGAAACATTATTGCTCCAACCATCATTTTGGAACATTATTGTTCAAATTATCATTTTGGAACATTATTATTCCAACCATCATTTTGGAACATTATTGTTCCAATCATCGTTTTGGAACAATAATGTTCCAACAATAATTTTGGAACAGCATTGCTTCAATCATAATTTTGGAATACTATTGTTCCAATCATTATTTTGGAGCATTATTTTATAGCGATGATCATTAACGTTTCATTAAACGTAAAGCAATCGGCGAAATGCATATCCTTGTCTCAAATTCGATCCCTAGAAAAAAAAAAGAATCTTTACTGAAATTCTCCTCCTCGACAGAGAGCAATAACTCGTGAGGAGTGAATTTAATGTCTTTTCATTTTGTGTCGATAAATGAGGAAGTCAAAAGGAAGAATGTAGAGCCGTCTCGTTTTACAGGTTTCGCCTCCACAACTTAAATATTGACCAGACTCAAAACCCATTAAAAAAATTATACGATTTTGGCTCTCCACCCAATATTTGTTTAAATCCTGCTTCAGTACTCCGACTCTGACTCCAACTCGAACTCAAAAACCCTTGCTGCTTCGCGACTCCGACTGAGCGGCTTTGGTAAGAAACAAACTGGTGCAAGTCCACAAATAATTCGGTCTGAGAAAAATGACTTTGAAAATTGATGCTCAGAAAAGTGTTAGGAAATAAATTAAAGTAATTGGAAATAATAGGCATAGTCGAAATATTTTGAAATAATAAGGAAGTAATAAAGTAGTATTAGGAAAGGAAATGCATTGGTAAATAATAAATATGGGGGAAAAATAGAGTAAAGTATGGGAAAATAATAATTATAGTACAAGGAAATAATAAATTAAAGTATTGGGAAATAATAAATAAAGACTACCTACGCAGAACGCAGATCAACTAAATCACTCATATCTATTTGATGGCAAATTGTCTGATGCCTTATTTGTCCATCATTGAACTTTTACAACTTTTGTAATATTTTTCATTTACAAATGAAAGACCGAGTCAAAATTATTGAATCGTAAAATTATGACAAAATGAATAAGCAGAAACTAATTAACCATTG
>JABUQX010091135.1:50000-52500 GCA_015478945.1 Trachelipus rathkii
CATTCATATTGTAAGCATCCTATCTTATACGCAAATGATTATCACTGAAAGAATGTCACGTAGGTGCAAGCATTACATTTTCATTCATTTCCATATCGTATTGGTGCGATTTTAATTCAAAATAATGTTATTTTTTTTTATTTTATTTTTTTTTAAACAATTTCATTTAAAACTAAGTAAACGTTAGAACATTTATATATTTTGGATATTTATTTTAAGGACCACTATACACTGTCATGCTCTAGGCATATGGGTCAGGTTGTTCATACTAAAAGTAACTGTGTTTGCGATTGGCATTTGGGCCAGAAATTACGGCGTGTCATATCCTGCTACTTTAAACTCTTGGACCAGCCATACAATAGAGACTTTTGTCCTATTAAACTGGTCCAGAGAGCTGCAGAAACACCAGAATTTTTTTTTTTTTCAAATTTTTGTATAAGAATGTAAATTAAAATAAAAATTAAAATAAATTTAGATTAAAATTAAAATAAAAAAAGCGACAAAATGTTTTGTAGCTCCCCAAATTTAAAAACGAATTCCATTTTTATGAAATTTTTAGCATAAAAAATTAGCGAAGTTACATAAAAAAAAACTGTTGCTAAAGTATGGCTACTTTTAATGAATATTCAGGAGTATCTAGCTAAGCTATTTAAAAAAATTACAGTTCTCAAAGCAAGTACTGACAGTCCTGCCATCACTGCGGTAACTAGGGGAAGCCAGGTGGCATGCCCCCATTACCAACTGACCCCCTCCCAGAAATTTGTTTAGACAAAAAATATTCATAACAGGCTTGCTGAAATTCTCTGATAAAGGGGGAATACCCCCACTCCCAACAGAACAATTTGCTAGTTACCCCAGCTATTGAAACTCTCCCCATGTATTGCAAAATGCATGGAGATCTTTACTTCTGAAACATTACAGTAAAAGGTTTATTTTTAATAAAAAAAAAATTGTTAAATGGTCTACCATTATGCGAGGTATATATATATATATATATATATATATATATATATATATATATATATATATATATATATATATATATATATATATATATATATATATATATATATATATATTTACATTTGACACCGCCGCTCACTGGAAGAGCCCTATTCAAGGAGGGGTGTTGAACGTCTCAAATATTCATCTAACGCAAATTACGCAGATGAGCAACAGACGCAGGCTTTAAAGTGAGGGAGATTAAATTGAGTAGGAAATACAGAAGATGGAAATAGAATCTACATGAACAGAGGTGGTATGAAAGAAGGAAGGTTCCGCAGCGAACAAGTCTGGAGTTACTAATATCAACACAAACTCATGTGCTGACACAGCACCCTTGTGCTTCGTGGGCGTCGTAAAGGTAGGGTGCATTATGGAGTGAGTTCCTCGAGCACTCTGCCGCTACGGTACCTATAGAAAAGAGATAAAGCACCAACATCGCGCCGCAAAGAACTAGTTTATAAGCCTTTTGGCCTTTGACTCGACCCTATCCAAAAGCCGGGTGGAAACCAGAGCCCCCCCCCTGATATGAGAGCAGTACTCCACACAAGGGCAGGATGAGCCCCATATCTGAATAACTAAAGAAGAGGAAAAAAGTCACGCAGTCTAAACAGAATTCCCAGTTTCATTGAGGCCGCCCTAGCAACCGTTGTGATGTGAGGTTTCCAAGATATTTTTTTGTTTATGTTAAAGCCAAGTATGTTTAATTTTCAACAATAGAGACGAGAGAACCGTCGAAAGAGATAGGAAAAATAGAAAGTGTCTTAGAGAGAGATTTGTAGAAGCTGGGTTTTTAAAGAATTAAATTTCACAAGGTTGAGACGACCGCAATCGGAAATTCTGTCCAGACAAGCGAGAATAGAATCGGAAAGGTTAAGACGAGAGGCAATAGAAGTAAAAGATGGAGCAGATTTTAAATGAGTTGAAGAATGAAGGGTCGAGTCATCGGCATATGAGTGGATAGAGTTAGATGTGCATGTGAGAAGATCATTAATGAAAAGCAGGAATAAAGTAGGAGACAAGACAGAACCCTGAGGAACACCACTATTGACAGAACAAGAAGAAGAAGTCGCCCCATCAACTAGAGCCGATATTGAGCGATTTGAAAGAAAGCTAGACATATAGCAAAGTGTATGGAGGAACCCAAAGGAGGGAGTTTGAAAGAGTGCTACCCAAAGCATACCCGGTCAAATGCTCGATATGTCAAGCGCCACCACGCAAGTCTCCCCGTAGTTCCTAAGGCGGAAAAACATAAATCTGTTAATGAAAGTATATATATATATAAAATATATATATATATATATATATATATATATATATATATATATATATATATATATATATATATAATATATATATATATATATATATATATATATATATATATATATATATATATATATATATATATATATATATATATATATATATATATATCAGGTATGGTCAACAGGTCGGTCGGTAAAGAAATTTTGGTCGCCGTATTCAAAATTTACAA
>JABUQX010091135.1:57500-60991 GCA_015478945.1 Trachelipus rathkii
AAATATTTTATATAAATATAAACTAAAATAAAAATTATATATATTTTGGAAATTAAAATTAAAATTATGATGGTGACCAAAACCCAAAAAGATTTATTGCTCCTCGAATTTAAAAAACAAATTCTATTTTATTGCAATTTCTGATAATTCGAACCAAAGGGGCGGAGTTAATAAAAAAAAAAGTACCTAATATAGGGCAGGATTTAGTCACGTTTTTTTTTTCTTCTTTATTTTCCTTTTCTTTTCTTTTCTTTTTTGGTATCCACGGATGACATAAAGGGGAAAAAACGGTCAGTTTTTTTCCCATGGCTGTGACTCTTCAATCACATCAATCGCATTGCAAGATACTAAAGAAAGAAAATTATTACAAGGTGGGATTAATTGTTTTTCGACAGGATTGTAAGTGAATGATGATACTAGATTTTTTTATTTCATTTATTTAAAGAGAATACTAGATGATACTAGATAATGATGATACTAGAATTTTTTTATTTCATATATTTAAAGAGAATACTAGATGATACTAGATAATGATGATACTTATTTTTTATTTCATTTATTTAAAGAAAATACTAGCATGATACTAGATAATATGATACTAGAATTTTTTCTTTATTCATATATCTTTTAAAGAGAATACTAGATGATACTAGACAATGATGTAGTTGGGATTTTTGATTTCATTTATTTAAAGAGAATACTAGATGATGATACTAGATAATGATGATACTAGATTTTTTTTTTATTTCATTTATTTAGAGAGAATATTGTAATAAATAACAGAGATATGTAGTGAATAAAAATGAGTATATATCAAATTATTATTATTTTTTTATTTCAAAAGATATTTCTTGAATCTTGTCTTGCAGTTTTCTTATCGTAGGTAAAAATAAAAATAATCTCAAAGTCTGATAAACAATTTTCTAGTTTCAGAAGAGATTTCTCGAATCTCTGCTTTCAGTTTTCTTATTATAGATAAAGATAAAATTAATCACTGAATCTGTTTAACGGTTTTCTTACTACAGAAAAGAATCTCTGAATTTGATTAACAATTTCAACTGAAAATTTAAATTATTCAATAATTTCAAATTTTTGAACAATGTTCAAAACAATTGAACAATCTCTAATTTATCCAAAGTTTTTTTCAGTTAAGTAAATAATTTTCAGATTTTCACTTAATCCCAAATTACTAAATGATTTTAAAACTTTTACTAATTCTAGAGAGAGAGAGAGACGAGAGAGAGAGAGAGAGAGAGAGAGAGAGAGAGAGAAGAGAGAGAGAGAGAGAGAGAGAGAGAAGAGAGAGAGAGAGAGAGAGAAATCGGTTACCAGATATATATGTTAGCTTCTCTACTTCTTCTTAGTATGAAATAAGTGAATGATGAATAATAAATATTATTGATATAAACATGAATATTAATATGAACATATTTTGCTGAATATAAAGTTCCTAAATCAAATGTCAATACCCTCATTTCCCTTTAAACTTTCCATAATAATAAAAATAAACTAATATATAAATAGTTGAAAATAAGATTTTTTCTTTTTTTTTTTTTTTTTTTTTTTTTTGTTTTTTGCAATTCTATTCTTTACCTAGTATCTAGTATTTGTTAGTTTTTTCTAGTATTTACAAGAATTTACCTAGTATGTACAAGTATTTACATAGTATTTACATAGTATTTACTAGTATTTTACTTTGTGTTCGGTATTACAGATCCAAATCCGCACTCTTGTATTCAATTCAAAGGAATCTTTCAGAATTCGCGTCATCAATACCATAGGATTTAAATAACTCACTACTTACTATAAGTTGCTTTACAATATAAACATAAAATTCGAGAGCTCGTTGGTCATTTCCGTTCAATTAGTTTACTTTTCATTATATATTATTTTTTTTCTTCAAATTTTGATAATTTTTTCAATTTATGTATATTTAACTATATTTAAGTCGATTTTTTACTTGTGATTATTTTGTTTAATTTTTCTGTATTTTTTTTTCCATTTTCTTCATATTTGCTCTTTTGTATTAATTTATTTTTTGTATATATTTTTAAAGTTTTGAATATTTTTTAAAATTTTTGTCAATTTTTTTTATTTTTGTTTATTTTTGACTATTTTTTTATTTTTCTACTTTTTTTTTATTTTTTATTTTTTTTTTGTGCCTAATTTTATCCAAATTTAATCGTGTTTTATTTCTTCAAAATATATTTTCATACAAGCTTCATTTTTCTTCAAACGTTAAGCTACAAAAATTTACATTTGAAATTTACAATATATGAAATTTATATTCCTTTAATTTTAAAATTATTTTATTTCTATATTAAGTTTTTGCACCTTCAAGCAGTTCCCTGCAGCTTTTATGTGATGTGCAAATAGATAATGCTTGTATATAAATATATTAAATCTATTTATTGATATCTCTTTTAAAATGTCACACAGCACACACACACACAAGCACACACACACATCACACACACCCACACAACCACACCACACACACAGAGACACACAACACACACACACACACAAACACACACACACACACACACACACACACCACACCACGCAACACCAACACACACACACACACATATATATATGATATATATATATATATATATAATATATAATATCATATAATATCATATATATATATTTAATATATTATATATATAATATTATATATTATAATATATATATATATATATATATATATAATATTATTATATATTATATTATATATAATATATATATATATATATATATCAGTGGCCGGCTCGTGAACCCAAAACATGGGGAGGGCCCACTTAAATTAATATATATATATATATATATATATATTATATTATATAATATATATATATATAATATATATATTATTATATATAATATATATATATATATATATATATATATATATATAATATATATATATATATATATATATATAGTTATATATGTTCTATATATATATTATTTATATATATAATATTATTATTATAATATATATATATATATATATATATATATAATATAATAGATATATATTATATATATATATATATAATATTAATTATATATATATACCAGCCTCTAGAAGAGTCACAATCCATATCTCAAAAACCACACAATAGCTACAGGGCAAAGGAATACATTTGTTGGACTCCTGGTAAAATTTTACCGAGGAAACTGTAAAAAAAAAAAAAAAATCATCTCATAAACTACCATAGCTACAGGGAAAAGGAACTACATTTTTTGGAATCTTTGTAAAATTTTGTTGAAAATGTAAAAAAAAAAATAATAAAAATTAACAATAAAAATTGCCTTTTTTTTGGGGGGAGGAGCTCGAGCCGGCGGGGGACATGTAGATGTTATATATATATTTGTAAAGGTATACAAACTCCATGTAGGGGGCTGCCGAGAGAAGGCCCGAGAGACCACTTCCCCGACTCCTTTTAGTTAAAAAAAAAAAAAAATTACTGATAAGTCTA
>JABUQX010091136.1:0-7500 GCA_015478945.1 Trachelipus rathkii
AGGAAACATTCGATTCTTCTGCAATGAATTTAAAACTCCTTACAAGGCGCTGATGCATTCTTGGATCATTATAATTGATTTATCCTTCTTTTGGTTTATGAGAGTCCGGTTTAAAAACCAGAATTTTTTGCAGGCGTAAAAACTTTTACCTTCTTCATTGGTATTCTTATTGGTTATGGAAATTATTGTTGCTATTACAATTGCTGCATTCAAGTCTGAAATTGATGAAGGTTTTTAAAGTAACATGAATAATACTACATTCATGTATGCTCAAATGACGCTTTTGCCATAAACACTGGGGCATGATTTTTTGATGGAAAAATTTCAAATTCCGTGGCACATCGGACTACACAAACTGGAAACCTATCAACTTTACTGATAGCGAAAGAGTGCCAGATTTTTGTTGCAAAGACGAGGAAGAAATCGTGTGGGAGAGAGAGAGAGAAGAGAAGAATGAGATTTGAGACCAGAGGAGGAGGAGAGATGAGGAAGAGGAGAGAGCAGAGAGAGAGAGTAGAGAGAGAGAGAGAGAAAAAAAACTTTTGAAGATCAGAACAAAATTTACACAGATGTATGTTTCGTTTCCCTGAAGACCTCGGCTAAGCACAATCTAGGAACCATCATAAGGACAGCTTTTGACATTGCTATATTGTACAGGTGATTGGTGTATGGATATCCTGCTGAATCGTTCGGGTCGTCAAAGAAAACTGCAAAGGGCCATAGTTTTCATGTCCATAAGTCTCGCTTGACAATATTTCTAGGATTCTACGGAATATTCAGAAGCACTTAAAAAAAAAAAAAAAAAAAAAAAAAAAAAAAAAAAAGACTAATATGTCTTGTATTTTCCCAATCTCATTGTACAATCGGCTTTCAGATATTTCCCACCCACCTCTATTTAATCAAATATCGAAAGTGGCTTGGGTCCAACAATTTTTTTCTTCAGATAGTCCCCGCACCCACTTTTGCATAAATATATATATATATATATATATATATATATAATATATATATTATATATACTATATATATATATATATATATATATTATTATTTATATATATATATATAATATATACTATATAATATATATGAATATTAAAAAAATTTTTAGTTCGGAGGGCCCCGCCCACTGTAATATATATATAATATATATATATATATATATATATATATATATTTATATATATAATATATATTATATATATATATATATAATAATTATTATATATATATATATAATATATATATATATATAATATATATAGAAATATTTCTATCTTTCTTCCACAGATAACCCGCCCACTTTTGCTGTATATATATATATATATATATATATATATATATATATATATATATTATATATTATATATACTATTATAATATATATATATATATTTAGAATTTCAGTTAAAGAGCCCCCGCCCACTTTCTTGCTTATATTTATATAATATATATATATATAAATATATATATATATATATATTATTATATTATATATATATTATATTATATATATTATAATATATATATATACTATATATATATATATATTATATATATATAAGCCAATTTTTGTGTAGTTGCCAAACAAGTTGGTCGAATGCAGTCTCCGCAATCAACCACTGGGCCAACAAAAAAAAAAATATTATTTTTTTGCTGCCAACGACATTTTATTAAAATTTTATTTAGTAACTCGGGATTGTGCTGATCAGATAATGACATTTAGTTTTCACAAGATGGCCTCTTACGTTCTTCGAGAATACAGCGTATTTTTCCAGACTTATACTTCTTATACAAATATCTTTTTAATGCAATATTTTACAGTAATATCGTTTTATTTCTTTTTAAGGGCTACCTTTATATATGCTTTATTTTTTTCTACTTTCAGAACAACTATGAGTATTCACAAAGAGCCTGTTTGAATAACCCCAATGTATTCTGCTTACATCTGTGGTGAATATTGCCAGGAGAACCAAAGAAGAAATATTTCTAACTTTGTAAAGCAAGCATATCTGGCATAATTTGGAATGAAACTCGGAGACCAAGGCATAAGTCTTGAGCTCCAGATATGGTCTGTAAAACGTGTTGTCGAAAATCTACGTCAGTGGAAAAATGACGAAAGAGAAAAAGAAAAGGTTTTAAAATTGGGTGTTGTGCCTATGGATATTGGCGAGGAGCCCAAGCATCACCACCATACTGTTTATTTTTGTTTTCGTTAATGTGAAAAGATATCAATCGTATACAAGAAACGCTAAATTTGAGTATCCGGATTAGATCAGCAAGCGACTGTAACACACTCCGACGAGTCCCCATCAGTGTTCACTACGACTCCAGAACCTAGCATATGTCTTGATGAAGAAGATATCAGCATTTGGGTGCACACGTTCAGATAGTGGTAAAGATAAAAAATGAAGAAGTATTCTACACAAGCAACAGTTTCTCCCGGAGAGATCACATGATTTAGTACGAGAGTGTAATGTCTCTCCAAAGCAAGATTCTTGAGCTTATTTAGCATCTAGACTAAGTGAAAAGAACCTGTCTCAAGGCCCCGAATGAAAATAACTTTTTTTCGCGACAAGAGAACGTCAGTACTTCTTCCTATTTTCATTGAAGCAAAAGAAGAACCTAGTATCTGTAGGAACATCCTGGGACTCCTCTCCAAATGGGGTACACTAAAATACCGACCAGAAAATTTGGCGTATTGTTTAATGGATAGTTCAACGAACGATTCCAATCAGGTCACTCACACAAAACTGACAAGAGGAATATGAAAATCGAAAGAATGATCCTCAGAAGCTTAGATATCAATGAACACAGTGGATCTATATGCCGTTGACTTGAAAGTAGTCAACATCTTACCTTGTGGAGCAAAGCGGATATTATAAGTTACCCTTGTTTCTATGCTTGTGGGATAGTTGGGCTAAAGAAGACCACTGGAAAAAAAGTTATATGGCCTGCTAGGGAAAATATGACTTGTAGGTGCATCAAATATCATTAACGAACCACTGGTTGATAGGGGGAAAAATTATTTTTCCCACCACTCCACATCAAACAAGGACTGATGAAGCAATTTGTTAGGGCCCTAGACAAAGATGGTGAATGTTTCAAATATATTTGCAAATTTTTTCCAGGGTTGAGTATGGAGAAACTCAAAGCTGGAATCTTTAGCGGCCCTCAAATTTGCCAAATCATCAAGGATGACAATTTCATAAATTCCATGACTGATATATGAACATCTGCCTTGCCGAAAAGTTGTCTTTGGTTGTTCAGAACTTTTTGGGGCAACCATAAATCGCCAACTATGTTAAGAACTCGTACAGAAAATGCTTTCAGACTTCAAAAATTTGAATGCTAATATGAACATAAAAGTTCACTTTCTACATAGTCACTTAGATCGGTTTCCGGATAATCTAGGATGTTATAGTGAGGAACAAGAGGAGAGGTTCCATCAAGATATCAAAGGTGATGGAAGAAAGATACCAAGGAAGATGGGATACACACATGATGGCAGACTATTGTTGGAGCCTTCAACGTGATTGTCCACATTCTGCACACAGAAGACAATCATATATAGACAGCGATTTGTAATGCATTAGTTGTGATTTCATTGTACTAAATTAAATGTTTTGACCTTTTAGCATTTTATTTACTTACTCATTAACAATTTGATATATATTTTTCGTGTTTTTTATTGTGAATTACGTTACAACCTAACATAAATTGTTGTTATTAATGTATTTTGTGACCACCCTGTATCTCAAAAACTAGAGCCAATCTAGGAAAACGGAGGTCATATTCGGAATCAGGGCAACAGGTTACCTATAAAATGACCTTCAAATGTTTTGCCGCAAAATCTTTGTTGGCCAATAATAATAGCATCGCAACTGGTTTCGCTCTCCGCCATAATGAGAAATGGATTTCAAATTGAAAATCAAATCAAGTAGTTATTACTCATTTTATTAAAGATTAATTAAAAAAATAATTATCTTTTAATGATTAGAGGTTTCGGTATCAACTTTCAAGTGTGCATGAAAAGGTTTAATTTAAAAGAAGATGAAAATGAAGCACATGTTAAAACTGTTGTCGTCAGTTATTACGAGAAATGTAATTAAAAAAAAAGCAGTATTTACGTTTTATGTTGTAAAATATAGTGAATATTTTAGCAATTAACATTTTAATACATATAAAATAGTGTTCTGAAGGAGGGGGCAGTAAATATTTTGCATTGCATAAATCGCAACAAGCAATATTGTATTCAGAGACGAGTGCAAGCACTATTGATCCTTCAAACCATTTTCCCTCTGTTAATCAACATGGGAAATCATTGCAAATTGTTCCTAATGAATGTAGTCTTTAACTAGTAACAATATTTTATAGGTAATATATAGGTAGAACGAATATTCATGCATCAAACAAAGTGAAAGAAATAGGAACGTTTAAAGATACAGTGAAATGAGACAATTATAAACCTGTAATTTATAATAGTTTCTTTTTAAAAACATTGTTCAACTATATCTTATGTTACGACTTCTCATTTCATTTGACATTTCTGCTGAACGACTAGTGAAAAGATTCATTAAATTATTTTTTATATAGACACTTTGATGTTATATATTTCCCTCATTATCTACAGAAGTAGGCGATATATATAAAAAAATAAATATAATTTTTTATAATTTCGTTCCTCTTGGCAAAATAGGGATAAACTAGTAAAAGGAAATCAATTTGAAAGCTTGAGATACTCCACTGAGCTTCCATTTTCAAATATCTCGCTTCGTGTCATACTCCTTCTATCTTAGACAAAATCTAGTGGCTTCAGCTGCATATCACTGATATATGGTGATATTTGGTTTAGAGCGACAACTATATCGATCCCATATATATATATATTTATATATATTATATATATATTCTATATATATTTATATATATATAATATATATATATATATATATTATATATATATATATATTATATTATATATATATTATATATATGTGTGTGTGTGTCTCCTCTCTCTCTCTCTCCTTCTCTCTCTCTCCTCTCGTCTCTCTCTCTCTCTCTCCTCTCTCTCTCTCTCTCTCTTTCTCTCTCTCTCTGCTCTCTCTCTCTCTCCTCTCTCTCTCTCTCTTCTCTCTCTCTCTCTCTCTCTCTCTCTCTCTCTCTCTCTCCTCTCTCTCTCCTTCCCTCTCTCCCTCTTCTCTCTCTCTCTCTCTCCTTCTCTCTCTCTCTCTCTCTCCCCTCTCTCTCCCTCCCCCCTCCTCCCTCTTCTCTCCTCTTCTCTTCTCTTCTCTCTCTCTCTCTCTAACAAACTAATTAATTTACACCTAACAATCGAAGTATAGAGGATCCTAGGTTTCGTATGGCTACGTTATGTTCGGTTGTATTAACCTAAGCTAATATATCATGGGACAAATGTTGTTGGACTCAAATAACAAATAGTAAATGTCGTTTTTTGAATAACATTTGCAATCGGCTCAGTATGCACACAGCAACGATGGGTATCGTTCTTTTACAAAATTTGTAGTATCGTGGATTCTCGATGCAACAGATCCTATATTCTATTACCAAAATAATGCTTGTTACGTTTGAAGTAAATTGTAGGAATATATGTAAATATTTCATTAATGGCTTTTAACATTTATTGTAAGTATATATATATATATTAATATATACATAATATATATATATATATAATATGAATATAATATATATATTATATATTATATAATATATATATATATATATATTATATATATATATATAATATATATATATATATATATATATATATATAACTATATATATATTTAATTTATATTAATATTTATGTTACAATAATATATATATTATATATTTATATATTATATTTATATAATTAATATATATATACTATATATACTATATATATATATATATATATATATATATATATAATATATATATATATATTAAGTAAAGGTATATAAATATACAAACATAAACATACAGACATAAACATACAGACATAAACATACAAACATAAATATACAAACATAAATATACAAACATAAATATACAAACCATAAATATACAAACGTGAATATACAAACGTAGAATACATAAACATAAAATTAAACATTAAACATAAACAGAAATATAAATATAAATATCAATATATAAATATATATATTATATATATATATATAATATCATAATATATATTATATATATTATATATATAGATACTTATATATATATACTTATATATATTGTATATTATATATATATATATATATTAATATATATAATATATATATATATATATATATAATAATATATTATATATATATATAATTATATACTAGTATATACTACTAATACTATATCTATATATATATATATTATACAATTAATATAAATATATTTATATATATATATTACTATATATATATATATATATATTATATATATTACTCTATTATATATATATATATATATATATTTAATATTTCGTCCATCCACCTTCCGCGTCAATGACAGCTTGTAATCGTCTTGGTAGTGATGAAATTGCATTCTCCATAGTTCTTCTATTTCTTTCTTCTTGGGGATCCCAGTCTCTTACGATTGATGCCCACACATTTTCGATCGGGTTCAGATCGCAGGCTTTACTTGGCCATGCGAGAACTTCAATCATGTGTTCATTTTCGGCAAACCACTCCTGAACCCGTCTTGCTCTATGAATTGGACTATTATCGTGAACATATACAATCTTTTGTGGGTCAGGAAATAGATATGCTCTAACAGAGGGCATAAAAACCTCCTCAAGAATTTCAAGATATACATCGGAAGTAAATCTCCCATGTATGTGGATTAGCTCACCAGCTGTATAAAAGTTAATCCACCCCCACTTGTTGCAGGTGACGTGGCCGCTTCTTCTCTCTTCGTATATATAAGCTGGGTCATATCTAGTTTTATTTGGTCTCCAAAGGTGTATGCTGCCGTGGTCACTTGAGCAAAATGTTTTTTCGTCAGTGAATATTACCGTCGACCAATACTCAATATCCTTTTGAATGTATGCGTTAGCAAAGGCTAGCCTTGCTAACTTGTGATCGTCTGTTAGTTGTGGTTTTAGAGCTGGTCTACGGTGATGTATTCCTGATTCATGGATTCGCCTTCGGATGGTAGAATGTGATGCATCTAGATTTAATTCTCTCCGGACGATTGCAGAATTTGTGAATGGATGACGTTGAGCAAAGTCAACGATTGCCCTATCTTCCTCCTGACTGGTTATTCGAGTGCGACCTGTATGAGGACGGTCACGGTACTCGCCTTCTTCTTCATGTCTTCTAGCCCATCTCCGCACAGTGCTAATGTCAATACCTAGTTCCCTTTCTATTTGATGCTTAGGTATCCCTAACTCGTATAGACTGACAATTCTACCCCTCATAACAAGCCTTTCTGCAGTCTTGTTATCCATGGTCTGAAAAGAAATCATTGACCCTTGTTAATATTATTTTT
>JABUQX010091136.1:25000-28624 GCA_015478945.1 Trachelipus rathkii
AGATACAAGAAACGATATGAAGGGTAGCAGAGGAGAACGCTAGCAAAAGATGGGTAGGGGCAACGAAGAAAAGACACACAAAGTGTTGGGACTCAAGAAGTGAAAGGCAATAAAGAGAAAAAACGGTATTGATGAGAAGGTGGCTGAAAAATAGAACTGTACAAACAAGGGCTTAATATGTGGAGGCAAGAAATGATGCAGAGAGAGTGAAAACAACATTTCAAAATAGTTAATTCACTCCAATTCAAATCATAATTAATAAACAAGTCATTAATTAGTTCAAAAAATAATTCACTAAAACAGTTCATTAAAAGAAATACAATAAATTGATAATTTCAAAAAATATTAACTAAAATGCAACTTTGCCGACCTGATCGTTGAAACTTAACCTAATTACAATATCAGTTAAACTACTCAATCTGAAATACTGTCTTATACACGTTGGTACTGTATTACTTTGTGTATTGCAAAAGTGATTTCCTCGCAGACCGACGTCCTCCAGGAAAAGATGCACCGCTCAACTCGTCTCACCAGTAACCTTAAACTGTAACTGCGTCACAGAACATCCTGTAAACCTCGATCAAGACACTCGAACACCGCTGATTCCTCCTGTTGGTTGTAAGACGTTGAAGGCAACACTCCTGAACTCCGTCTTGTTCTTCAACTATTGCACTTCATACACGTTCTTAACATCAGTCCCTAAATTGACGCTGGATCCATCCCCACATTTGTGACTAGAATAACACCCATCACATAAATTTTAACCCTTTTAACAATTAAAAATAAATAATGAAAGCTTTCATTTTCACTTACGCTTGAAGCGTTCTTTTTTGGGGACGCGGATGGCCTAGTGGTTAGAGCATCCGGTTACTGTTACCTCAGCAACGCAGAGGTCCAGTGTTCGAATCCCGCTGATGAAGAGTAAAATCTTCTGTGACTCATTCATTATTATTATAATTATTATTATTATTATTATTATTATTATTATTATTATTATTATATTGATTAATTATTATTATTATTATTATTATTATTTTATTATTATTATTATTAATATTATTATTATTATGATTATTATTATTATTATTTTTGTAACATAATTATTGAGTTATGAAAAAACTCATAGTTACTATCCAAATTGGAATAGTCACTTGGTATTAATATCAATATGCTAATTATTATTATTATTATTATTATTATTATTATTATTATTATTATTATTATTATTATTATTATTATTATTATATTATTATTTTTATTATTATTCATTATTATATATTATTATTTATTATTATTATTATTATCAATTATTATTATTATTATTATTAATTATTATTATTATTATTATAGTATTATTATATTATTCATTATTATTATTATTATTATTATTCTATAATAATTATTATTATTATTATTATTATTATTATTATTATTATTATTATTATTATTAACTTATCATTTTCAAATTTATTTTTTCCACAGAAAGAAGTAGTATTCTAAGGTTTATATTGTTGTGATGAAAATATTATAAATTATTATTATTATTATATTATTATTAATTATTATTATTATTATTATTATTATTATTATTATTATTATTATTATTATTATTAGTTATTATTAATTATTTATTATTATATTATTATTATTAATTAATTATATTATTTATTCATTATTATTATTTCTATTATTATTATTTTATTATTATTATTATGACTTTTATTTATCATTATTATTTATTATTATTATTATTTATTAATAATATTATTATGGTTAAAATTATTAATATACTCTTCATTAATTATTATTAATTTTATTATTATTATTATTATTATTATTAATTATTATTTATTATTTTTATTATTATTATTATTATTAATAATTATTATTATTATTATTATTATTATTATTATTATTATTATTATTATTATTATTATTATTATTAATTATTATTATTTATTATTATTATTATTATTATTATTATTATTATTATTATTATTAATTATTATTATTTTTTATTATTTATTATTATTATTAATATTATTTTTGTAACATAATTTTTGAGGTATGAAAAAACTCATAGCTACTACACTGATCGGGATAGTCACTAGGTATTAATATCATTATGCTAATTACCATTATTATTATTGTAAATTTAAAACAATTAAAATTATTATTGAAAGGAAGAGGCATCAGTGTATGTTGATGCTCAAAATTATAACTGTAATTAACAATGATGAAATATAAGAAATGAATGTATGGTATTCGGGGCTCAAAGGACACAACACTGTGTTGCAATTAGTAGACCCATTTCAGATAGGAGGGAAATTGCATCCTAATTTATTGGCTTATTGAAATTGTAATATTATAAAATTATGTGTATCTCTATTAAAGGATGAAAATTGTAACTGTTATCTTGAGTAAATATTTTTTGATTTTGATTTTAACTATATTACGACTTTTGTGTAAAACCACATTCCACTTTTTCGTGCATCTTAGTAACCTGCTATCTTTCTTTCATTTCTGCGATACCAATCTACTATCACTTACTTTATCCGTACGTCAATTCTCTTCTTACTTGGTTGGTTCGTCTTTTCTTGTAAACCCATCCTACCACAATATATATATATATATATATATATATATATATATATATATATATATATATATATATATATATATATATATATATATATATATATATATATATATATATATATATATATATATATATATATATATATATATATATATATATATATATATATATATATATATAAAGAGAGTAAATCTTTAAAAAATCCAAATAAACATAACACCAAAATTGACAAATGACAAATCACTACAATAAAAATTTTGAAAAAAATCTGTAAAAATAAAAAATAATAAAAAAAAACGGTCTAAAACTGGGAGAAAAATCTTTGGAAATCCCGTAAAGCTTCGCTTTCCAATCACCATTTGCTTTTTACATCAATTCCAGTATTAAGAGATAAGCTTTACATGAAAGCACAATTCATTTTTTAGCTTCGCTTTCGAAGGAAATTTGTTTGTCGCATCGTTGGAAATGGAAAGCGATTATTTGTTTTGATTTTTTCGAGATTTATCTCCTGTACAGAGAAGATGGAAAAGAAGATTTTCTTGAATATATATAGAAGAAAGTTATACCATGTTATTATTATTATTATTATTATTATTATTATTATTATTATTATTATTATTATTATTATTATTATTATTATTATTATTATTAATTATTATTATTATTATTATTATTATTATTATTATTATTATTATTATTATTATTATTATTATTATTATTATTATTATTATTATTATTATTATTATTATTATTATTATTATTATTATTATTATTATTATTATTATATTATTATTATTATTCTTATTTATTATTTATTATTATTTATAATTATTATTATATTTATTATTATTAATTATTATTATATTATTAATTATTATTTTATTTATTATTATTATTATTATTATTATTATTATTAAATTATTATTATTAGTATTATTATTATTATTTAAAGAAAATTGAAAAAATTTAATGGAAAGTATACGTTTATAATGAGGAATTTAAAAACTGATGCAAGCCGAGTATAT
>JABUQX010091137.1:0-22578 GCA_015478945.1 Trachelipus rathkii
CGTCTACTTTTTTTCTCTCTATTTCTTTTGTCAACTGCTATATTTACTAACTTTCTTAAAGAAAAATATGTATTTTATCGCACCCAAAAAAAAATCAAAAAGTCATCACCCTAACCTCCTTTCCCCTTCAGTATACAATGAACCCGCGTAAAATCCCCAAAACTTAATATTTTCTTTCCTTCCTTCTGTTAATTGAAATGAACCGAACATTCACTACGTCTATACATCGCTGGTATATGATATGTGGATAAAAGGTGGTTGTCTGTAAATATGTGTCTGGTACGGAATACGAGATGTCCGAAAACCATTAAAATGGTTTAAATTAGCATGGAATGGTCATGCAGGAAGAATCTCTCTTTTCGAAAGTGGTTCGTTTTTCTACATTACCATTTATCGAACTCACCCCTTTCAAAATGAGCGAAATTACGTTTCTAACCTCATCAGGTCTTAAGAAAAAAGCACCCATCCCCTTAATTCCAAATTTATTTGGTCAGAGGTACTAGGATTCCGCCGCCTATTAATTCTTTTATTTTCTTTACAACCAATCTATACCTTAGATTCCTTTTACCGCCTCCCACAATATGGCTTTTTCAATTCAAACTATCTCCATGATAAATATGAATTATTTGATCTCGGGTTGACTCAATGTAAAAATAATCGATGTTGTCGTATTTGGTTTATTTTTTAGTTTGACTGAGCGTCGATACTCAACCATTAATTTTACCTCAAAATATGTTTTAATTTCAACTTACTATTAACAAAAAAAGTCAAGAAAAAAATCCAAAAGAACAAACCAAATTAATATATTATTTATATATTTATCTTTTTTTTTTCTCTTACGTATGCATCCCTCTATCGAATACTTATTTCATATATTTTATCCCCTTTTTATTATTCCTATCCTCATTATCCTATATATATATATATATTTCTATAACATTTCATTTTTTATTCATGTTACCCTTTAAACTCAACATAGTTATTCATAATAGTATATATATTATATATATATATATATATAATACTTTAATATATATTAATTATATATTTAATAATATTAATTATATTAATAATAAATATATATACATTATTATTATAATAATATATTAATATATTATTATATATATTATAATTATAATTTAATATAACTATATATAATATATATATATATTATATAATATATATAATATAATTATATATATATATATATATAATAATATATATAAATTTATATTATATTAAAATAATTTAAATAAATATTAAACATATTATTTTATCTATATATATTATATATATAAAAATTAAATTTAATATTATAAATATATATTAATAAATATTGATATTATAATATATTTATATATATATATATAGTCAAGTAATTATTGTTATTCATTAAAAGAACATACAATATTCTGAAATATCTAGGACAAATATATGGGGTTTACTCACCTGGAAAATCTACATATATACTCATTGGAAAATACTACCTGGAATAGGATTTACTATATCACAGGTAATCACCTATATTAGGGATAAAAACTTGAGAAAAAATGGAACTATTCTCTGAGGGATTATATGAAAAAAATATATATAATTATATATATAATGTCATAATGGTCAATTTGACTCTTCATAGCCTCAGCTTCTTTCGCTTTTGTTTTATCCTTTCGAGTCAAAATTTTGTTGGGATACTGTGGTCGAATTTATATTTAAAGTTTGATAATACTTAATAATGTATAGATCGTTTTAATATTTTGTTATCGCTAACGTACTGATGCAGGGTTATATCTTTTGCGAATCCGCACCTAAGAACTAAAAAAAATATATATTTATATAATTAGGTGTTATCCTTAAAAAAAAAAATAAATAAAAAAAAATTAGTCTATGAATTTAAATTTTCTTTCATTAAGATAATTGTTTATTTCTTTAAGTGATACAACCTTATCATTTTTTTGGCTTAAGCTTAAGTAGGCTTAAGTTATTCATTCTTAAGTATGATATTGTCCTTATTTTTCTTATTAATGAAGCTGCAGTTTGTTTTTCCAACTAGGCCAGGCTGGATATAATTAAACTCGGTTTAACCTCAATAAATTATGTTATAAGTTTTAAAGAATGTAATTTTTATTGTCCAAGTCTATAGTTTTGTGAAAAGCCCTTGATAGCAAGGATTTGAGTGAAGTAGCCTGGACATATAAGTAACAATAATTAGTAATAGTCAGGCAGAACCCTGGCAATACTGATTTTATAAAATCACAGTATAGACTCTAAATTAGTTGTAATGAAGCAAAAAAAAAAAAAAAAATGACTGAGGTCTTTAGAAAAAAAATTAGACCTGCAAAGGGACGTATGTAGCTAATGTGAGAATGTATTACGTGACTATTGTATTAAAACTATAAACTCTTATTTTACAAAAATGGTATCAAAAAATTCTTTGAAGTTTTTTAAAACTATTACATATAGGTGTAACTTAAAATTTCGATTTTCATGATTCATTAAAAAAAAAATGCCAATTTTTGACTGGTTTTCCTCCATTTTATGGTATATATATATAGTATATATATATATATATATATATAGGTATATATATATATATATATATATATATATATATATATATATATATATATATATATATATATATATATATATATATATGCCTATATATTAAATGTCATGTTTGAATAATGAGTATGAGTTTCCGCTTCTTTGATTAATTGAGGTCTCTTCTTTATTATTTTTATTCCTTATATTGTGGCTAGTTAAAGAATCTTCTTGTAAATTGTAATTATGTTAAAACATAAAAGCTAGTAGCTAGACTTTGTTAATACTTACTGTTGAAATGGAATATTTTTTGAATAAAACATAAATAAAAAAGTTATTAATACTATATTTGCATTTATAATATAAATAAAAACAATACATAGCTACATAAAAAAAAAAAAAATTTTAATAAAAGTCAGTAGTAGACTAACATGTGCAGTGAACTGAAAAAAATTTTTTTAAATATTTAAATAACCTAGATTTTTTGATTCTTAAAAAAATTTTAAAATTTTTTTTAATTTCGATTTATAAGGTCTATGTACAAAAAATAAAAACAAATCATAAAATTTGATCACCTACTCTTTGATAGTATAGGTTTTAAGCTATGTATACATATAAAATGCATATTGATAGCACATTTCAATAAAAAGTTATTTAACATTTATGAACCCGGGGCAATTTCAGAATCGAACATAGAGCATCGACACTCTGATATTCATTGATCGTGAGGTAGTTATATAGTAGAGATAAGATATATATATATATATATAGTATATATATAGATATATATATATATATATATATATATATATATATATATATATATATATATATACTAGATAATATATATATATATATATATATATATATATATATATATATGTGGTTATATATATTATATATATATATATATATATATATATATATATATATATATATATATATATGTATATATTGTTTTTGGTTCATTTTTAAGTACCTGTACTTGTACTTAAGTACATTTTTGGGAGTACTTGTACTTGTACTTAAACCACTGTACTTGTAATTGTACTTGTACTTGAACCTTGTACTTGGGGTAATTCTGGAAGCTTGGTACTCTTATGTACCTTTGCATTTTTAACTTAATTATTATTTTTTTCTTTTTATCATTTTCCCACGTATTGATATTTATTTTTTAAAAATGTATTCTAAATAAATTTCCATTTGTTAAATGTAAAGTATGTCATTACATATATATATATATATATATATATATATATATATATATATATATATATATATATATATATATATATATATATATATATATATATATATATATATATATTATATATATATATATATATATATATATATATATATATTTGTAAATATTTATATATATTGAGAGCAAGATGATATTAGTTGGTGATGACAAATTTGGATGACATTGAATTACCCCAAAAATATAATTGTATACAAATAAAAAAAGAAAAAGAAAGAAAATTAAAGAAAAACAACGAAATAAAAGTAAATACCTACTTTTTAAATAAACTTTATAGAAGACACCTTATCTGGGCAATCCCAAAGTCAGTAGAGAGGTTCACAATAACCATCAGACAACCTAACTCTGAAATCCACTCCCTTAATGAATATGAATGATTGACAGATGACAGGAAAATTAAGGACAGAATTGTAGAAGGAACACTGCAACACTTCAACCTCTCACACAATCAGTTCAGTGTAACATGCAATGAAATAATGAAAAGGAATTAGTCATGTAAACAGTAGTTATTAAATAGGTACAAATAGTAAATGTTGGAACGATAAATATACCTTGTGGAAATACCAATTTTATCATTAAATCAATATTTTTAACTTCCTCTTTAGTTTTAGATAAATTATACCAAAAAGGACAAAACACAAGAAAAAGAAAGCTATGCCCTAAACTTTATTCTCTATAGTTTATGGTGTATGTGTAGTACTTAATGTTACATATGATAAAATAAAAAAAATAAAAAAAATATTCTTTTTACATTTATAGAAATGATAGAAATACGCAGGTACACCCGTCTTTCGCGCACACAAAAATAATGAAATTATATATATATATATATATATATATATATATATATATATATATATAGGCCTGCCATTCGCAGTACTATATTATTGACACCTTCCCCAAGTATTTGCCAACTCGCTGCCGGGAATGAACTCCAATTATGCAATATGCAAATGGAAATGAATTAATCAAATAATACAAGGTTTTGAATTAAATAGATTCAAAAGGAAATTCCTTTCCGTCCGCGAGTCCACAAACACATACGGCTATACCAATGTTCCAATAGATTTATTGGATGAATAAATGGCAACAACAATATTGTAATATTACTTAATTCTAAACAAAATAATTAAACACTTTTATTTTTGAAATATAACTCTTTTTGCCCGTGGTTCAATCCACTTAAGTTTTTACTCATAAACACCAATAGTTATTTGTTTATTTAACAAAAAAAATACATAGGTTTATATTTGTGGGCCTTTCACTTCCTTCACAGCTTTTAATTATTAAGTCGATTTATTGTTCTTTATTCAAAGAACCACTATCTCTTTGAACCTTCAGTAAAGTTCAATTTTTGTCTGTTAATATAATATTAAATAATATAAACACTTATTATTCACCTTCATTTTAGATGATAATCGTTTGAATGAATGACTACTTCAAAAGAGTGTCTCCTGATCTGGTTTCGTCTTAAAAGAGACGAACACTAGCAAACAAAAAAAATCTAGTTTGGAGATCCAAGCAGTATTAGAAGAAATGGACTTCCAGCCTAGTATAATGTATATCACAATTGGGCTCCTGCCCTCGCAAAAGGAAGTTACAATAACAATTAGGCTCCTAGCCTCGTACCTAGAGAATAAATTACCTCTAAATAGCTTAAATATAGTATAATATTGAATAATATTTAATTGCTTTATTTTTAATTTTCTTTCATGATATTTAAAGAAATAGAAATATAGAAACCTAAAAAAAACTTACCCCTAGTTAGCTAGAGGAATTAAAGAATTATAAAGGGACGATACTTCATCCAACAATCTTGAATATTACTAATTCCCAGTCAAAAAGGAGAGCCTATAAAGAACCCAAAGAATTAAATAGTAAATACCTTATTAATTTCTTTTGCTAACTATCTCGCGTTTTTATTTAATTTATGGATTTTTCATCAGGTATCAATCAATTCTCATCAAAATTTACTTACTAGAACTTTGCTTTTAAAGTCTTTTTCCCTCAATAGATGTGAAACAAATTAATACTTCTGGAACTAAAGAAAAAGAATACAATAAAGAAAAAGAAACATAAAAAAAATAATAAAGTAAAGGAATGCTCAATATTGGGCATTACATCCCTCCCCACCCGTCACAACTTGACGGAGAAAAGGAATGAACCCCAAGAAGAAGAAAGTTACTCTTCTTCCTCGTATTTTAGCTCATAAGTCCGCAATATTGTTTCCAGAACCATTCTCATCTCTATCCCATCAATATTTTCATCATTGGCGTGCAATATGCCTTTGAAATATCCCATAAAATGGTCAAATAAGCCTTGTACCAAATCTATGTGATGAAATCTCATTCTTCGTAAACAAGGGGGATAAGGTATATTGACAGATTTCTTTGATGATGGCTCAGAACTGGAAGACTCAGCGGTTCTTTTTCTAGTCCAAGGTTGATTATGGACTTTATATTGCAAAGGAACTGATGGAACATCAGGTTCCATTACAACTGTCCTAGGAAGGCGTAATCTTCAGATATGTTAAAGTTGAATGAGAATGCTGAAAAGTTGAGCTTGAGGAGATGCTGAAAAGCTGTTTGTTAATAAGATGGATGGAACCTAAAATAGAGAAAAAGGAGACATGAGAAGAGGAAGGAGTTTGGTACTGAAGAGGAAGAGGTTCCTAAAACTAGAAATTGTTGGAATTGAGGAGGAACTGAAAAGGAAGGAAAAGATAACCTAGAATAGACAGTGGGTGGCTCTAAGCCGGAATGTATTCTCGTTGGACGCATTATAGGACGAGATGGAGCTGAAGTTGGAACCGGTACTTCTTGGTCAATACCGTGTTGAAGAATAGAATTAATAGTAGGCCCTATAGGCGGTAATGAAGAAAACAAAGTTGCTCTTGACCCTAATGGAGTATCCAAAATTTGATACTTGTGGACCATTTCCCAAAAAGCTGACACTAATTCTTTTGTGGGGTGAATTCCATCAATCAAGAAACCTTTTGGCCCCAAGGAATAAAAATTACTTTTTGGATCTGCTAAGGATTTTAATTTCTGATGCATCTTTGATCCCATGAACCAAACTGCTCTAGACAATGAAAGAGTATGTTTTCCCAGCCACTTTATCTCTTCAGTATGTAATTTGTTAAGTTCTTCATATACTTTAATAGTATTTGCGTTTAATTGCTTGGCTGTGGTACCTGATAATTTATTATACCAGAGACGAACTTCAGGTGGTGCAAATGCTATACATCTATGATAATTGTAATAATCTAAATCAGGAATGGTAGGAATAACAAAATATACTTTCGCTTCTGGACACTTCGTCCTTACTTCTCTTATGATATTACGAATATGCGGGACCGCATCCTCTGCCCTAAAATCTAAGTTCGGAAGCGATACAGCATATTCTTCTTTACCTTCATGGTCATTCACTGGTCTCCATACCAGGCGTTCATACGCCATCCTAAATAAAGAAAAAACAAATACATGGGTGGTTTCTGATTGAATGGCACCTGCCACACAACTCGCTACATCTTCAAACCTTGGTAATAAAATTCGTGAAAACTTTATAGGATAATTCTGGGGATTATGGTGGATTTGTTCATAATTGGATTCCAGGTAAGAAATCCAGGAGTGGCCTATCATAAGAATCTGAAAAGGAAATATATATATCGGTTAATCATTAACTCTTCAACTCTTCAATTTAATATACCTAATTATTGTATCTAATCTAATCATCTAATCACCACCATAAGTCAATAACAAGATGCTAGGTAAAAACTCAGTTTGATATAATAACACTCTTAATAAATAAGTCTAATATTCTAACTATAAAAAGGATAAGGACAATAATATATAAAAAAAAATTTATTAAGAGGATAAGGATAATAACAAAAAAAATATTTTATTTATTTCAGGTGTAATACATTCATCACAATTCAGTCGTCGTTACTGTATGACGTTTCCTCTCTAAAATTCTCGGTTGCGTCCAGGGAACTTCTATTATATTCTCTTGTGATGAACGTTGACGGGTTCTTGAAGCTATTGTATCCTGTATACTTTCAGTAGTTGTTATAAGAGGAATAAGATTTCTGTTATCTTCCATCCTTTCCTGATCTGCCCATTGGACAGATTTCTTTTTCTTTACAATTGCTTCATTTAAAAGTGGGGAAGCCATAACATCTTCATTCTCCTTCACCGGAGACCTATCAAAGTTCAGTCGTGTTAAAAGATCCTCACAAGAGAGGCGTCTTGCTTTTCTATTAACTATTGGTGGTTGTTCTACATTATCTGTAATGTGTAAAGGAGTGTATGAGATTAAAGTAGGAAGATTAGGAGAGAGAGGTGAAGTATAGGAAAAATAAGGACTCAACATTGGTGAAATATTAGAAAAAGGAGGCGTAATTAACAAAGGTGAAGTAGCTGGTATAGGTTGAAGAATATCATCAGGAAAATCTGGAGAATTAGTCAGAGAAAAGTCAGGAGAAGTAAATAAATTTCTTAAGTGAAGAGAAGACAGATTACTTTCAATACTAGGAGAAGAAATATTAATATTAGTATTAGTAGAAGAAGCATTAGTAGAAAGTAGAGGTAAAGTAATGGAAGGAATACAGGTGTCTGCGTTGTCCCTAATGTGGTCTAGATTATAAATAAGTTTATTTGCCAACATCAATCCCTTATCCAATTGATGTATCACTAGTTGAGTACACTCCTCACTTTCAATAGAATCTGGAAAACCCAAAAAATCTTCATCATCAGATTCATCATCCAATCCATAAAATTCTTCCCTTTCAGACACTGTTTCTTCCGGAATTGACTGTCCTAACGTGGTATTGGTTGTATTCTGAACTAGCTCGTCACTTGCAAGAGGTTGTATTTCAGTATTTTGATTGGTTAATAGATTTTGGAACAACATATTATTCATTAAATAATTAGGAGGAACATGCCATTTTTTTAATTGTTTATGGTGGACTCTGTATAATCGTTTAGTTTCTGGGACTTCCACAACATAAGTAACAGCATTATTATTAACTCGTATAACTTGCAATGGACCCTGATACCTGTCTTTAAATTTATTAGAAGTCAGATCACCAGGCAACTGTAGTTTTAGAGCAACTAATTGATTTAATTTATAGGGTTGATACTTTTGATGTCCTTCATTCCAGTACTGATCAAAACGTGTCCATGGTAATGAAGGTCGGGTATCATGGGCTTCCATATATATAATTTCTGCAGGAGTTTTATGAGTTTCCGAGTGTGGTAAATGATTATATTTCAATATTACTTGAGATAAGTGTATATCCCAATTTGTGGAATGTGTTAAAGATAACCTTAAATATTGCAATAAGGTTCTATTGACTCTTTCTGTTATACCATTAGATGCGGGATTATAAGGAGTGGTATAAATATGTTTTATATTATGTGTTTGAAAAAACATCTCAAATTCTGGTCCACGAAACTCTCTGGCATTATCCGATAGAATTCTAGAAGGTATCAATGGAAAATAAGGTAGCATGGTTCTAAATGCAGTGGTTACCAAAGAAGTATGTTTTGATCTTATTGGGGTTGCCATCACCCATTTACTATAGTGATCTATAACTATAACCGCATAATTATTCCCTTTGGATGATTTTGGTAACTGGAGAAGATCAATAGCTATCAATTCAAATGGATGTCTTGTATGAATTTTCAATATTGGTGGCGCTTGTAGAATATTGGACACCTTTGCTAATTGACATTTATAACACGTCATTGAAATATCACGGCATATATCCCTTAATTTTGGGTGCCATACTATTTGTTCTATTAGTAGATATAATTTTCTCTGCCCCACATGGACAAATTCATAGTGATTAGTTATGGCTACATGAACCGCAAAGGAAAAAGAAACCACATAATGATACTTATCATTGCGATTCCTATGCACTATGTGATCATCTATTATGGACAAGGAATTTCGTGCATATTTGAATACCTTCAATGGTCCCAAATAAGGTCGGTTATTTCTAATTATAGTTTTAAGTCTCTTCAAGATAGGATCATTGATCTGACATTCGGTGATATGGGCCATTACAATAGTTACTGAGTCTTGAAGATTATTTATTTGTGACACAGTGTTATAAAAACATATATGGTTTAATTGTATAAGATTACTTTCCTCCCCACCAGTCTCAACCATAGTGGTTTCATCTTGATCAGGAACAATTAAGTCCCTGTCATCACAATTATCATCATCATCATAATTTCACTGGTTTCACTGGTGGTTCCATTGTATAAGTAATCTCCAATACAGAAGATGGAAATTTATTTTGCAAGGGATTTAATATATTATAATGAATGCCACCTCGACAAAAGAGACAACATGGTCCATCATAGGTGGATTTACCAAAATGTAAAGGGTGATCCTTAGTATAGTACACCAAAACTCTAGTTTTATGTAGTTCCGAAAAAGCCTCAATAGTATGGACAAAAGGAAGTTGACCTGGATATTTAGTTAATCTAAGTTGTTTTAATACTTGACTTGCATCACGCCCTGTAGGTAAATGATACTTTGATCTGTTATTAATCAATTCTTCTACAATTTCCTGTCTTAAACTACTATGATAATTATCATTTCCATAAATATACCGAGAAAAACATATAAACAAGGAATCACCACCTCCTGGTACTGGATTTTCAATAAATCCTTCAGGTATTTCAGGTTGATAATTTTCAGGGGATTTATCTATTTGTTCATCACATGGCAATCGAGACAATATGTCAGCAACCACATTATCTTTACCGGGCAAGTAAGTTAATTCATAGTCTAAATCATTGAGCTCCTCAAGAGTCCTAGCAACTCTCTGATTTACGAGAGGCATATTTTGTAAATATAACAATGGCTTGTGATCTGTAAAGATCACTACACGTATTCCATAAAGAAAAGGTTTTAATGAACGAACGGCCCATCGAATCGCAGCAATCTCCCTCTCTGTAGTACTATAGCCGCGTTGGGCCTTAGAAAATACTGTTGAAATATAGGCTATAGGCTTTTCCACATCATTCTGAATTTGACAAAGACTTGCTCCTGCACCTATTCCGGAAGCATCTGTATATAAAAATAAAGGATTAGCTTTCTCAGACCTATCAGGATAAGCTAACAATGGGGGATTAGTGAGCATTCTTTTTATTTCATCAAAGGCATTTTGACATTGATCTGTCCAGTGAACTTTTTGTTTATTTTTTAAAAGGTCGAACAAAGGTTTTGCTATTTCTGAACAGTGGGGAATATGGCGTCTATAAAAATTAACAAGACCCATGAATTGCCTAACCTGCTTAACGGTTTTGGGTATTGGAAAGTTTAGTACTCCTTTCAAGTTTCTCTCTAGAGGCTTCATACCCTCCGCTGACACAACATGACCCAAGAACTTCACTTCTCTTCTTAATAAATAGGTTTTTGAAGGTTTTAATTTAAACCCATTTACACGAAAGGCTATAAGAACTTCTTTAAGTATGGAAAGATGTTTTTCGAATGTGTCACTCATAATTAATACATCGTCCAAATAAATCATAACTTCTCGCCAGGATAAATGACATAAGGCTAATCTCATTGCACGTTGAAATGCCGCTGGTCCGTTCTTGAGACCGAAAGGCATTCTTAAAAATTCCCAGTGAGCTAATGGTGTAGAAAATGCTGTTTTTTCAATACTGTCGTCCTCCATCTCAATCTGATAATATCCTTTAATTAAGTCTATTGTAGAAAAATATTTAATTCCTTGCATGTTAAATAGGGTGTCAATTAAATTTGGAATTGGGAATGAATCACCTTTTGTTATTTGATTTAATTTTCTATAGTCTATGCAAAGTCGCATAGTCCCATCAGGCTTTCGTATGGGGACAACAGGTGCCGAGTAAGGAGAGAAGGACCTACGGATAATACCATCGGCTTCCAACTGATGACAAACTTCTTCAACTTCATAGAGAATTGGGCCTTGTAAGCGCCTTACTGGCACACACACTGGATCATCTACATAAGTTTCTATAGAATGTTTCAAAATACTCGTGCAACCTACATCAGCGTCACCTAAACTTAGTGCCGTAGGATATTGCAATAAGAGATGGATTAACTGTACTTTTTGTTCCTCAGTCAATGTTGTGTTATCCAAGTCGAAAGCAGCTCTTAAATTCTCAGCATTCCATTCAACATATGTATCTTGTGGCTTTTGAGTTAGTTCCACTGTATTTAAAGGAATTGGATCAGCATCTTTCTTTTGTAATATGGAAATAGAACCTGGAGAGTAACCTTTCTTGATTTTTATGGTACTTTCCGTTATATTATAACAATGTAAATTGACAATAGCGCTAGAAGTACTAGTAAATACTGCATAATCTATAATAAACCTATTATGGGAATAAGGGGTAAATAACAATATCATATCCCTATCTAACATGGAATTAATATATCCTATAGCTATTACGGAACAGGTATTAGGGGGAATTACTATATCTTCAACCACTTTAGTACTATTCTCTTGTTCTTTTAACAATCTCATATCTTTAGTCACTACTGTTAGAGTGTTGTCATGACGAATCACCAATTCTTTAGCTGAGAGATCAGGCAATAAGTTTTCTGCTTTTAATAAATCATATCCTATTATGATATCATAAGTTGTTACTTGATCATCGACTACTACAAAAACTCTCGGCAATGTTTTAAACGTACTTGAAAGTTGTAATTCCAGGGTTACTTCACCCAAAACAGGAAAAATTACTGTACCAATACCACTCACTCCTGTATATGGGGTAGACATTAATTGATATTTTTGTTGATTTAGCAATTTATAAGTTTTATTAGAAATTAAATTCAAGGAAGCGCCTGTATCTACCAAAGCTGTTAATAGACAATTCTGTTGTGACCCTTCAATAAACACTCCAACTAATAGGGTTTCTTCTGGAGGTGCTTTTAAATGATGCACTTGTATTAAATTCTTCGTAGGAGGAGGATGATGCTCCTTATTTTCCTTATTATGAAAAATGTCTATAGGATCTGAATCCTTATTAGAAATTTGGGGAATTTCTATCTTACTATTATCTACACTATCATGGAAATGGAAAGAACTATCATAATTTCTATCTATACTATTATCTAAACTATCATGGGAATGGAAAGAACTATCATAATTTCTATCTATACTTTCTATACCTTTTTTACTTACCATATCTTTAAAAATTAGTTTACTCTCTTGTTCAGTTTCTTCAACCAACTGTGACCCTTCAATTGCTACTTGTCGTCGTGGAGACCTTTGTGGTTTAGGAGATTCATCACTTATTAGCAATTGAGGAATTACCTCTGTGGGTGGGTCTTGAACCACAGAGACTATTCGTTTTCCGAAGTTTCATTAGGTTGATTTATATTTTTATTTGGTGCATTGCACATCATTCCCAAATGTGGGCCTCCACATATTGGACAACCCTGGTTTTCATCATTTTCTGTTTGCATAGTGTGTCTTTTGGGACAATTCTGTACTATGTGTCCAATTTCCTCGCAATGTATACATTTATTCTTACGTACATAACAATCGTCATGCACATGACCTCTTTTCCCACAAAATCTACATTTGGGTCGTAATCTACAATCTCTGATAGTATGACCAATTTTCTTACAATAATTACATGGAGGTTGGGGCACTGATCTGGTCCATTGACGTGATCTCTGTCCCTCGTGCCTATCAGGTGTTCTACTTCTTTCCCTCTGGTTTCCTCCGCCATAATTATTTCTATCGTTATAAGAGCTTCTAGTTTGTCGAGGCGGATTAGGTGGAATAGCCACTGCTTGGGAATAAGTCTGAGGAATTTGTCTTTGTACCTCTTGTGAAGCTTGATATTCCTTGGAAGGCATAAGTGTCATTGCATATGCAGGTCTTGATGGTTTGTCACCCATATTAGTAAAATTAGGAGAATAATGGCGTTGAGTCATACATGGTTCTATAGGAGTCAGATCAATGACTTCCGGTTGAGATATGGGAATCTGACCATCACTTAGAGTAGCTTTCGTAGAATCCTTTTTTATAGAACTTTTTCTAGGAAAGTTCTGATCTATTAATTTAACTAATCCATCCCATGATAACAACTCACCATTCATTGATATTTCACATACCAAAACTAGGGAATTTATAGTGTCTTGAATTTCAACCGGTAGACTATTTATAAGTTTCTCCCGAATAACCTTCATAGCCCTTACGTCTGACCCCGGGAAAGCTCTCTCAGCCAATCCCTGTAATCTTAAAGCATATAGGGGAATAGTTTCCGTTGGTAAAATCTGAGCTGCATTAAAAGTACTCAGATCGCTCCTAGTCTGTTTCTTCAAATATTCACCAAACCAATCAATCAATTCGTATTTCAGATTATTATAACTCACATTCGTTCGCATCAAAACATCATAAACTTGTTTAATGTTTCCCTCCAAATGTAAACCTAAGTAGGATTTCCAATCGTCGGACGAGGACTGTGGATAAGTGGATAGTGCATACTCCTCAAATCGATTTATAAATTGTGGAAAAGGTTCTCCATTCTCTAAACTATATTTTCCTATCGGTATCATCTTACTTTTTCTAGGAGAATCATTTAGTTTTTTCATTGCTTGTGTTAATAACTTTAGCATTTCTTGGTTCTGAGTCAATAATTCCCTCAATAAGGAAGCATCACATACAACCGGAGTACTAATTTGAGAATTCACCTGTTTTGCTCTTGGTTCTCCCAATCCCTGTTGCGTGACCTGCTGAGGTGAATACCCTAGTGGTGGAAGAACAGCAGGTTGAGATCCACCAATCATGGATGGATTTAAATGAAATGGTAATATTGGCGTACCCACTTGTGTCGCATAAGGCCCAGTCACAGGAATGTTTGAAAGTGGCACCGTCATATTCACCACTCGAGTATAAGTTGGAGACACTGAAGTTGCCGTAGTTCCCGACATTGCAAAGGAGGTTATAGCCATTACTTCCGACAACTCAGGGTACACATGTGAAGTGACAACAACATCCATCCCATTGGTCACAACCGACGACTCTGAAGATACAATCAACCCGGTTAACGTTTCTGCACTTGAGACTGTAGCCATTATACGATCCTGCATCTGTTTGACCTCTTCACTCACCTTCTCATCAATGGAAAATGTTGGCTTATCCTCAGACATCTTCTTCGTTTTCTTGATCTTGTACTATGTACTATAATTACTAATTAGTCAATTTATTATTCGTTATTAAGAGACCGTTCGCTCGCACGTTTCCGCGTTAATACCCGCTCGCTTATTCAATATAAAAAAATTATTACTATACTGGAAGTGTGTTTTCTTTACTATAAAGAATTTCTTAGAGAGTTAATGTATTTCTCACTATTAAGGAAAAGGAGATGGAAACAAAAAAAATATTCTATCCTATTCAGATAATTGTTTACTGTGAGAAGTTCAAAAAAAAAATCCTAACCCTTTTATCCAGAATTATAAACAACAACTAACCTAGTAAGCCTACCCCCTTATAAAATAATCACCAGTACATTAACCAACTCAAATGAATCTATGAACCCTTTAACTATAAGACAAAACTAGCACAGGAAATAAAGAATCGTAAACTTTTCAGACTTGTGAAGAAACAAAAACAACGAAGAAAAAGAGAAAAGAAAAAGGTAGCGTCTCAGAGCCAAGGATTGTAGTCTTCACCAACTACGCTCTGCTACCATAAATATAGGGTAAATTTTTATAAAATTGGAGATCAAGATGATATTAGTTGGTGATGACAAATTTGGATGACATTGAATTACCCCAAAAATATAAATGTATATAAATAAATAAATAAAAAAAATAAAGAAAGAAAATTAAAGAAATAAAAGTAAATACCTACTTTTTAAATAAACTTTATAGAAGACACCTTATCTGGGCAATCCCAAAGTCAGTAGAGAGGTTCACAATAACCATCAGACAACCTAACTCTGAAATCCACTCCCTTAATGAATATGAATGATTGACAGATGACAGGAAAATTAAGGACAGAATTGTAGAAGGAACACTGCAACACTTCAACCTCTCACACAATCAGTTCAGTGTAACATGCAATGAAATAATGAAAAGGAATTAGTCATGTAAACAGTAGTTATTAAATAGGTACAAATAGTAAATGTTGGAACGATAAATATACCTTGTGGAAATACCAATTTTATCATTAAATCAATATTTTTAACTTCCTCTTTAGTTTTAGATAAATTATACCAAAAAGGACAAAACACAAGAAAAAGAAAGCTATGCCCTAAACTTTATTCTCTATAGTTTATGGTGTATGTGTAGTACTTAATGTTACATATGATAAAATAAAAAAAATAAAAAAAATATTCTTTTTACATTTATAGAAATGATAGAAATACGCAGGTGCACCCGTCGTTTTTACCGCGGACGCAAATAATGAAATTATATATATATATATATATATATATATATATAGGCCTGCCATTCGCAGTACTATATTATTGACACCTTCCCCAAGTATTTGCCAACTCGCTGCCGGGAATGAACTCCAATTATGCAATTGCAAATGGAAATGAATTAATCAAATAATACAAGGTTTTGAATTAAATAGATTCAAAAGGAAATTCCTTTCCGTCCGCGAGTCCACAAACACATACGGCTATACCAATGTTCCAATAGATTTATTGGATGAATAAATGGCAACAACAATATTGTAATATTACTTAATTCTAAACAAAATAATTAAACACTTTTATTTTTGAAATATAACTCTTTTTGCCCGTGGTTCAATCCACTTAAGTTTTTACTCATAAACACCAATAGTTATTTGTTTATTTAACAAAAAAAAATACATAGGTTTATATTTGTGGGCCTTTCACTTCCTTCACAGCTTTTAATTATTAAGTCGATTTATTGTTCTTTATTCAAAGAACCACTATCTCTTTGAACCTTCAGTAAAGTTCAATTTTTGTCTGTTAATATAATATTAAAATAATTTAAACACATTATTCACCTTCATTTTAGATGATAATCGTTTGAATGAATGACACTACTTCAAAAGAGTGTCTCCTGATCTGGTTTCGTCTTAAAAGAGACGAACACTAGCAAACAAAAAAAATCTAGTTTGGAGATCCAAGCAGTATTAGAAGAAATGGACTTCCAGCCTAGTATAATGTATATCACAATTGGGCTCCTGCCCTCGCAAAAGGAAGTTACAATAACAATTAGGCTCCTAGCCTCGTACCTAGAGAATAAATTACCTCTAAATAGCTTAAATATAGTATAATATTGAATAATATTTAATTGCTTTATTTTTAATTTTCTTTCATGATATTTAAAGAAATAGAAATATAGAAACCTAAAAAAAACTTACCCCTAGTTAGCTAGAGGAATTAAAGAATTATAAAGGGACGATACTTCATCCAACAATCTTGAATATTACTAATTCCCAGTCAAAAAGGAGAGCCTATAAAGAACCCAAAGAATTAAATAGTAAATACCTTATTAATTTCTTTTGCTAACTATCTCGCGTTTTTATTTAATTTATGGATTTTTCATCAGGTATCAATCAATTCTCATCAAAATTTACTTACTAGAACTTTGCTTTTAAAGTCTTTTTCCCTCAATAGATGTGAAACAAATTAATACTTCTGGAACTAAAGAAAAAGAATACAATACAAGAAAAAGAAACATAAAAAAAATAATAAAGAAAGATATAGCTCATATTTATATTTACAATATATATAATATATATATATATAATATATATATATATATATATATATATAGATATATATATAATAATATTATTTAATATAAATATATATATATATATTATATATATCATATATATATATATATATATATATACTATAATATATACATCATCATCAACGCAACCTTTTTTTTCCCCGACTGGGGTAAGGTGCGTAACATGTACCAGAAACAAAAGAAGTAGAAGAAATACTGACACAAGTCAGAAAAGAAAGCCCAGCCTTACCTCCCTTTTAAACCTATTAGTGGGGAACTCGCCGCACAGAAAAATCCACCCCTAGAGGTTCACGGGACTGCGACCCGGGAAAAAAACCCCCCCCCCACTTAAATGGGGCAATCTCGCCAAATGTTGGGGTTCATCCCTTGGCCCAGGTGGGCCACACCACCATACAACCCTCACACATCCTGCCATTTACTCTATTAATGCACTTTTCTCGGCCCCTTGCCAAACTCACATTCACTCCTCCAGACAACTTTCTTTTGCTGACTCAATCACTTTTTCTTCGTTCTCCCAGCCAGTCAATTCCGCCAACACACTCACCACTAATCATCCGCTTAACCAACCGACTATCATCATTCTTTCCACATGACCAAACCATCTAACATACTTTCATTTAATTCTCTCATTTAATCCTTTTTTCATAAATGTTATCAATATCTAATACTTCATTCCTCAATTTTACAATTCTTCTCACACCTAACCACGCCCCTAAGATTGTCTTCCTGAACACATTGTAATTTAGATCTTATACATCTTTATTCCAGACCATAGGCCTTACTACTATACATTAACACAGGTAACAACTTACCATCACGCCAGACACTCTAGCCGCACTCAAGACTTAGTCTCTTTACATTCCACCAGGATTTAATTTCACCAGCCTCCTTTCTGCAATTCCCAACTTACCTACTACACTCGCACATTCCGTCCCCTTTTCGTCCAGACATATATATATCCTAGAAGTATTTAACTCAGTCCACTTGTTTCCAGTCTGCTCACCATTCTAGCAATAACTTCACACCGAGGACTGTCCTCACTCGTAACCATAAACCTACTCTTATCTACGTCTAACTTTCAAACCCCATCCTTTTAAACACCCTCCAAATCTTTCTACCAATCCTCTCAAACTCTCTTCAAGATTCGCCACACAAAGACCATATTATATATATTATTAATTATATATATAAGTATATATATATATATATATATATAATATATATATATATATATATATATATATATATATATATATATATATATATATATATAATATATATATATATATATATATATATATATATAATATATATAATTATATATATATATATATGTATAGAGGGAGATGGTGATTCATTGGATTTGGAGGTTGTATAATATTATACCTTTAATATAAGGGTAAGGGGAAAAATGTAACCGTAAGTTTTATAGGGTAATTAGTTATTGAAGTGTTGTAAGGGAAGATATATGTTTGATAATTTTGGTCGAAAGAAGTGCTTCGAATGACTGAGACTAATTTGGGGAGATAAGGTGCGTTTAGAGTGGTGAGGATGTGTGGATCACATCTGTACATTGAAACAAATGATTGGGATAAATGAGAGAGGAGAAGAATAATTGTATTTAGGATTTATGGATATGCAACAGGCGGCGTATAATCAGGATTAATAGGGAATCTATGGCAGGTGTTAGTGATATGGTGTTGGTGGTAAGCTCTGAATGGAATCAAAAAGTATGTATGACGATAGTGAAGCGTGTGTAACAATAAATAGAGTTGAAAGTGATTCTTTTAATATTAATAGCGGAGTGAGACAGGCATGTGTGGTATGTCTCCTTGGCAATCTAATCTGTATATGAATGAGGTATGAAAGAATTAGAGGTAGGGGTGACAAGGATAGAGTTAGAATGATGAGAATGATGAGAGTGAAGGATTCCCTACCTATTATATGAGGATGATTTGGTTTTGTCGTGGCGAATCTGAATGAAGTTTGAGAGGACTAGTAGAGAGATTTGGTAGGGTGGGTAAAAAAGAGGGGTTTAAAAGTTAACGTAGATATGAAGTAAGGTTATGGTTGTGAGGGAGGACAGACCTCAGTGTGAAGTATGTTAGATGGTGAGCAGCTGGAAAAAGTGTCTGCATTTAAATATTTAGGATATAGTTGAATGAAAAGGGAGCGGATGATGCAGAAAGTGTAGTAGGAAATTGTGAATGCACTAAGGTGGCTGGTGCAGTTCAAATTGTTGGTGGATGTAAAGGGACTAGTGTTGAGTGCGCTAGGGTCTACATGAGGGTAATGTTGTTACCGGGGTTTAATGTATAGTAGTGGGACTATGGTCCGGAATAAGAAATGAATACTTAAATTAACAATGTGTTCAGATGGAAATCTTTGGGGCGTGTTAGGTGGGAAAGAAATGATAAAATCGAGGAATAAACGTATTAAGAGTTGTTTGGTTGGGAGATTGGGGTAAATGAGAGCATAAATGAAAATGTACGTTGGATGGTTTGGTCATGTGGAACGGATGGATGACAGACGGTCGTTAAACCGATGTATAGTGGTAAGTGTGTTGGGAATCGACCGATGGGAGAACAGAAAAAAAGGGGAATGAGTCAGAAAAGGAATGTCTGGAAGAGAGAAAATGTGAGTTTGGACCGAGGCGAGAAGAAAGGTGCAAACAGGAGTGAATGGTGGGTTTTTGTGAGAGAATATGGTTTGTAGCCCACCTGGGCCAAGGAATGAACCCCCACATTGACGTAGAGGTCATAGTTGAGGGTCAATCGCGGTCCCGTGAAGCTCTAGGGTGGATTTTTCTGACTGCGACGATTCTCACTAATTGGTATACAGGGGGCGGTAAGGCTGGGCTTTCCTTTTCTAGCTTGCTCATATTCTTCTCTATTTTTATGTTTCCCGGTAATAACGTTACGCCCTTGCCTCGCAGTCTTGGGGAGATAAGAATGAGTGGTGATGATGATGATGATGATGATAATGAGTGATGATGAATGATGATGAATAATGATATATATAATATATATATATATATATAGTATATATATATATATTATTATCTATACATATATATATATATAATATTAGGGATGTACCGATATTATCAGTATCGTATCGGTAGTATCGGCCATTTTTGATGTTATCGGTATCGGTATCGGTTATCGGTTAAAATGGCCGATACTAGCCGATACTTCTTACTTTTTTGGGTGAAATTATGAAGAAATGACTTTTAGATTCAGATAATAAATCTATGTTCGCATATAGATAAGCTAGTACTCAAGTTAGTTTTTTTTTTCCTCTCGATTTAATTTTTACCTTAGATTTTTAGCGTTTCTCCAACTTGGTCTTTAGCGTAAAATTACCTATTTGGACAGCCATTATTATAATTATACAGATTTATCTACTTTTTTAGTTGATCAATACTTACTTTTTTTTTTTGTACGCAAATTTGTGAGAGCGTGTGAGTGAGTGAGTGTTTTTAAACTTTCTGGATTATTCAATTTTAGATATTTGCTGTCAATAGGGTTTTTATCTTTTAAAATTTAGGTTTTAGCGTACCAATAAATTTTCCTCATTTCTCCTTGGTTTTTTTCTTTTTTTTCCTTGTTTTTTTTTTTTGTTTTTTATTAGAGTGTGGTGATATGATAGGAGATTTGCACAGGCGTGGCTTCTTTTGACTTTACCAACATCATCGGCTTGCACTCTAACTTCTGCATCCATGAAATACTACCTCTCTAACTCTAAACCTAATTTTATACTCTTGTCTGAGACCCAGATGGGTAAGAATTCATCCCTTCAACTCGTTTAATATATCCAACTATAAACTTATTTTACAATTCCCCTTGAGAAGGTGGAGTATGTGCCTTTGTAAATATAAACCATTCCTATAACACGTCTCGGATCTGAATCTCCTAACTTCGATGTTCTGGGGCTTAAAAATCTTTCTTCCTTGCTATGATAATCTTGTGCTCTGCTACTGTTCTCCTAAACAGAACAGATTTCAGGCCTTTTTTTGATTACCTTACACTTCTCACGAAACTTGTTATATCTTCTCATTCAAATACTGAGGTCCTCTATTAGGGGGATTTTCATGTACACAAAACTGATTGGTTGGTCCTCTCGTACTGATTTTAGTTGGGAGGAAGCCGCTCATTCAGTATTCTCAACGAACATCTGGAGCAATGATTAAATAACCTACACACATCCGGATCGTCCAACCGATTCTTGAACACACTTGACTATGTTTCACCACTAGTCCTTCTCTCTATAAAATACACCACCTTCCTCATACAGGTAAATCTGACCACAACCTATATCACTTAATTTTAATACTTTCCTCTCACATCTCCAATCCTGCCCTACGCGTATTTTTCTGGCACTTTGATCGGGCCCGATTGGGGGGCATTGCGTTGCTTCTACGGCTAACTATAATTGAAGTGACTGCTTTGAACTTCTTAAGACGCTTAGATTCTGGCGATAAAGTGGAACTGTAAAAATGTTAATGGATGAGCAGGTTATTAACTTCTTGGACTAAATCTTTTTTCTCCTCAATCCATGGTTCGATCGTCTTGTTCCCCGTCCATTCAGGCTAGAGACAATATTTATCGGGAGAATGAAAAATCTCTTTCTCCTATCACTCTTGCCAAATTTTTCATTCAGCTAGAAAATCGTTGCAGGGATACTCTCGACGAGCAAAGCGGACTTCATTAAACGAAAATGCGCTGACCTCCTTGGTTCTCCTACTGACAAAATCTCTCTGGCCTCTTGCCAAAAACATCTCTAACAACTTCTGAAATCATCCTTTCCTCCTCTTATTCGCTCTGATGATTCTGTGTTAATACTAAAAACTGAAAAGGCCAATCATCTCTTTGGCCTCCTATTTTTCCTCTAACTCAACCCCTGGACGATCCTGGTATTCCTCTTCCTCCTCCTTCTCCCTCTCAGGTGTCCTATGGCTCTACCTGTCATTTCATTTGATCGTGTGCATGAGCTCCTGAAAATTACGAACG
>JABUQX010091138.1:2500-23064 GCA_015478945.1 Trachelipus rathkii
ATCTCAAATATAAAATACAATTTATTCTTCTTTCCCTCATTTTCCTCTATCATTTTGCTTCCATGTAAAGATTGATGCCACATCTCTCTACTCCTAGACCACATTGTTTCTCATAAATTAGTCACTCGGCGGCAACACTCTTTCGACCAAATAAACATATTTCTTCCCTATAACACTCAAATAAATATTCCTTATAATTCATTGTTTTTTTCTGACAATATGCAAGGGTTACTATAATGCTCTCCTTCATCCCTCGGATATACCTCCATAAACGCTTTATTACAACAACTTCCAAAAATCCAATCAATCAGAAACTTGCCTCCGTTCTTGATCATTTAAACCAGTAATTTCATCTATACTGCAGATTTACATTCTTCAACTATTCACTCTACCCTATTTCCTCTTTTTGGATAATAAACCCTCATCCTACAACAATACTATTCCTTCTTGCACCATCAAAACCCCACACACGTCACTATCAAATCTTTTTACTGCAATATTATACCAGATTTTCGAGTGTTCTTATCCACACATCCCCTCAAATCGTATTTCATCAGTTTCAAAAACATCCCTATTCATTATTCTGAGAGGTTCCCTTATCTCTATTTTTAACCCTTTCGCGTTCTTCAGAAAAGCCTTCCTATATTCCCTTGTATGTTCCTTCATCTCCTTCAAACTGTTATTTACCTCTCTTTCTCTTACGATACGATCTTTTTAGCATTGTCTTTTTCTCTTATATAATTCCAAGCATCTTTCTTTGAAACTTATCATTTGCTTTTAGTACAATCAACGACAGGCTTTTTTTTTACTTTTTAACCGCTTGGCTCACCTTTCATTCAACCAATACTGTTCGAATTCTTACCTTCCTACTTTAGGCAATCCACATACTTTTTTGCATGCTAACAATTGCTTCCAGATTTTAGTTTAGTTCAGCTTGTTCACATTCAACCTAATTTACTTGCGAGCGTTCTTCATACTTATCCTTATTACTTGTACACTAACTTCTTCACTCTTAAATTTTACCCTGCTCTTTCGTATACTTCTCTCCATCCAAGTCCCCACTAACTTAATTTTACATAGAACAACATAATGATCCGATATCCCATTTCTAAACACCTCAACTGATTTAAACATCACTATTCTTCACATCTCTTCTTCACCAACGAAAAAATCAATTATACATTTTCACATTCGATACCATCCTCTAACTACAACAACTCTAGTATACTTATGGATACTCTTGTGGTTTAAAGAAGTATTACTTACACACTTCTCCACAGAATCTCACCCTTCTACATTCTCATTTTTCTGAACTAAAACACTGTTTATACATCCTTTTTTTGATCTATATATATATATATTATATATATATATTATATTTATAATATATATATTATATATATATATATATATATATATATTATATATATATATTATATATTATATATATATTATATATATATATATATTATAATATATATATCTATACTGTATAATATAATCGTATTAATAGTCATATTTAGGCTAGAAGGTGTATTGGTATACTGTATATAATTAAGATCTTTAATTACATTAAGGGTAATTAAAAAAAAACAAAAACATTTGTTTAAAAAAAAAACGTTTTTTATTGCAAAAAAAAACAATTAACAACGTTTTTTTCACAACATATATTAATATATTATATATATATATTATATATCTATACTATATATATATATTTATATTATATAATATATATACATATTATATATTATTATATTATTATTATTATTTTATTTTTATTTACATCTCCGCAGTGGGGAAAGGCCCTGTCAGTTGGACCAGCATATTCTTCCTTCTGGCCCAGAACTCTTAGTCTAGAAGTAATACTTAGAAACTTTTCTCGGGCACAAAGTTTCGATGCTGTCCTTTGAGTTATAAACTTCAGGTAGGGTTTTTACTTTCCAGTGAAACTAGCATCTTTTTTCATTTGGCCTCAAAATTTGTTCTCTCAGAGCTCTTCAGAAGATAGTGATTCTAGGCGCATAGGATTCCAATGCTGGTCCAGGAGTTTTACAAGCAAAAAAGTAAAGGACCGGGTTGCTAGCCCTGTCGCCCTAAAACTATGCAAAGAAAGTCTTCTTTTGATCCGACTGTCTAGAAAATCCAATCTTCTTATAATAGACATATCCAAACTCCACTAGATGCTGCAGATACTATGATATCATTGTAAAAGTTGAAATTATTCTTAGTTATTAAAATTAGCAAAAAGAACTAATTAGGATATTTTTTTCTGCCTCCAACGAACTTAATTTTTTTTAAACTATCAATTTATATATTTTGAGTGTATCGAAAGAACTTGATTTGAAGTTTTGTTGCTCCTCTTCTTCATTTATGCAAAAATATTAATTTCTCTTTGATGAATAATTTTGATTAAAATTTTAAATTTCATAGAAATGCTAAAATATTTTCTATAGAGTTATATAATTATTACTTTTTTTTATCCGCTCCAGTGGAAATTCTAGTCACAATATATGTCTTCATCAGCAGCTTCACTCCCTCCGACGAAAAACCATGTACATCCTTCTGTAAAAATTCTTCTAAACTTTTCAGCACTCTTCTCGCTTCCTCTCAGATCCTTCTCATTTTTCTCCTCCCTGCTGTTGGTAACACGTCCATCTCCGACGGCAGTCAGATAATATATATATATATATCATATTATATATATATATTATATTAAATTTTTTATATTTTTCCTCTATATCTTTTATATATATATAAATATATATATATATATATATATAATATATTTATATATATTAATATATATAATATTATATATATATATATATTTGTAGCCGCCGACTTGTCATCCACCTGGGGTGTTTATTACTACTGCAGTAGCTGGTTCTTGGTCAGGGAAATTGATTACTGTATATTCTAACAAGTGAATTAGAGTGGGCCATTATAAAGCTTGAATAAAAGGAATCCTGCTTCGTGCTCAGCGCATTTCTAAATCTACAACGTGGACAATGGTTTTCAAATACGTTGGTCGGCCCTCTTTGTTGGAAGTCAGTAAGAGAGAGTGTGATTTTTGTATGTATTATAGACTGTTCTGTTTTTTTGTTGGCTACTTTTTTAAAGTTGTTGTGGTATTGAGATTAGTGTATTCTATGCAGTAATACTGTAATCAAATTTTACATTAATATCTGCGGAATTTTTTTTGTGTCTCGCTCAGGATAGGTAGCCGGATGGAAGATTTCACTTTCCGGGGGGAAAAAACTACGATCTCTATGCGAGAGAAAAGATTTGATTTAATCCACTGATCCACAATGAATATATATATAATATATATTATATATTATATTAATAATTATATATATATATATTATATATATATATATATATATATATAATATATAATATATATATATATCTATATATATATATATAATATATATATTCTTTACATTATATATATATCATTAATATATATTATTATATTTATATATTTATATATATTATATTTATATAATTATATATATATATATATACTATATATAATTAAGGGGTGTGCGCGAATATAAAAAGCCGAATACCGAATATTCTGCTAAAAGTATTCGGCCGAATATCCTTAGCTATTCGGCCGAATAGTTTTTATTTAAAAGTTCGGTCATCCCATTTAGGGAAAAATAAAGAAAACTTACACTGGTCACAAAAAAGGTGAAATTTTTTTGGATGGACTTTTGTAGCAGATATATAGTATTACGGAGGTGCTTGATTCCATATATATTTCTCGATTTTGCGTGTATACATCCCGTTTTTCGTGCAAATCTATGGATCCTATTTTTGCATATTCCTAGGCAATGACAAAATTCATGTGCGCAGTACGTAGGCTGTATAGACGTTACCGTTCGCATATTATCTACAGTAGCAGAAGTTTACTGCTGTCGATATTCGGGAAGCATGTGGTAACTTTAGTACGCTCTACATGTATGGATGCCAATGAACTGGATGATGTCTATCATCCATCTGAAATACAATGATGGTCTATTGTTACGGGTGAACTGAACGATCTTGTATGAGAGTTGTATATGCGCTGAAGTTGTCCTGAGCTGTTGTCTCGAGGTTGCATGAAAATGACTATGGACCATGGCACAAGAGTAAAAATTTTTTCGTAACAGAGAAGCAGAGCTGCCGGAATGTTCTTCTTAGTAGATGGTAACTTGTGTATTGCAGTGAAAGTTGCGGCCTAACTACTCGCTTATGGGACTCCGTAACGATGCAGGTGAGTGGCGATTGTTTATTGACACTCCAAGAGCAGTTTAAAGTGTGTGTTGCTACACAACGGCACAGGTATGCTTCGGTTCCAGTAGGGTACTCGGTAGGGATGAGAGAGGAGTAGGCAAAAATCAGTTTTGAGAGGCTACAATATCAGGTACATGGATGGTAAATATGCGTGGACCTCAAAATGGTAATTTTGGTCGGTCAGCAAGCAGGTTTCACCAAATATACTGTTCCTGTGCTATTGGGCAGCGGGCGACAAGGATCACTGGACAAAGAGTATGGCCAGAGGGAACTTGACGGGGCCTGGATGACAGGAACATCGATATGTGAACACATTGGTACGAGAGAAAATCACTAACTCCACTACCAGAAACTTGGTTTGGGATTTGAACAATTTGTGAAGGCCCTGGACAATGATGGTGAATGCTTCGCTATATATGCTCAACGTTTCCTGGTCTTGAGTGACGGAGAAAAAAGCTGGGATATTTGATGGCCCTAATACGGTACTCTCCGTGATGCTGCCTTTGTACACCTGACTGTGGTTAGAGAGCAAGAGCGTGAATGCTTTTTCGATGTAGCACATGAATTTTTATGGGGACAGGGAAAGCGAGAACACTAACATTGTACAGGGATGTAGACAGTTTTTTGCATTCTCTGGATGTAGAATGAGTTATAAACGTTGCACCACTTACATTCTCACCTAAGAAAATTCGGGATAACCCTAGTCGATGTCTTAGTGATGAGGGCGGGTGACACGCTTCCATCAAGATTAAAGTTCATGGAAGGAGTTTACCTGGTGGCAGTGGGATATCATATGATGGCGACTATTGTTTGGAGCTTGATGAGGGATAATTCCAGACGCTCAATGCACAGTAGACTTCGGTCTACGAAGAGAAAGTTACTACCATCGAAGGTATGTTTACATTAACTAACATTCTTCTAATTACTTCATTAGGTTGTCATATTACTCTTTATTTTAGTTGTAATTATTATGTTTACTATATTATAAAGCATGGTATCATATATTGCGATTTTTCTCCTTCATATATCCATATATATATAATATTATATATTATATTATATATATATTATATATTATTATATATATATAATATATATATATATATATATTATTATATATATATATATATATATTTATATATATATATATATATATATATATCAATATTGTGATAGACCCCTCTTGAAAAAGGTAAAATCATAAAATTTTACAAATGTGTTACACACAATATCTCAAAAATGCGATGTGATATGCAAACGATTAATTTTTGATCAGCACATCAATAATAATTGCGAAACCCGTCCAAGAAATTTCATGTTTAACAGTGTTATATACAAAGTAATAAAACGAAAAGTAAATAACTATTTCTTACTATAGCAAACCATTAAATATTAAAAAATAATTAAATGAAAATTGAAAAGTTTGTAGTTAAAGATAATTACCTCTTCATTTGATAAGCTCTAAGGTTAAATGCAGAACATTAGCAGTTATCCATTTTCAGGGGATAACCTATTTCTTGTGGCTTCATATATATTTCCTCCTGTTCTAATTATTCTTTCACTTTCGACTGATGACGGTGGAGCTCAAAGGTATTTTATGCTAGTTTTTTTTTCAAATTCATAAAACAATTTTTAACTTTTTCCACGTTTCACAATTGATTAATATGTATTCACTGGTCAAAGTAGGCAAACATATATTTGGTTTGTTTCTTGATGTAATTCCAATATGTTAGCCTTTTACTTTTTATGTCATTAATCCCATCGTCAGAAGATGGGACTTTCCTTTTTTCATCTCACTTTCTTTCGTGTATGACGATTTTGATGTCACAATTTCTTTAAAACAATCCATTAAAGAGTGAAAATGGACCTTCAGCTTCACTTTCCCCACTACGCGAATCATCGTCAGCAGAAGAGTCAGAGCTAAATTTTCATGCATTTCTTTCCATGTCTCAACGACCATATTTTTTACTGATTCATCTGTTCATGTTGAAAAATTAGCTTGAATCTCAGATCTAAGAAGTAGCTACACACAAAGATTTTTCAGCATAGAAATTAGAAAGTCTTTTTTCACTGATATTTTAGCTGTTCAAGAGTGTATTTATTCACTGATGCTTTTTGCTTTTAATTGCTTATTTAAAAAATAGATTTTTGCTAAAATGGAAGGATATCTTGGGCGAACTGTTACTTCGCGTTTAATGCTTGTTTTATTAAGTGATGTTTGTCAAAATGGTTCAAGCAAATTTGGAATAATTTTGGGCACTGAAAATCAGTCTCAGCGGTATATGGATAGGGGAACTTTTTGTTCAAACAATCTTTTAAGCAGAGGTGGGCATCGTTACTCAAAAAAGTAGTTCCGTTATGCATCGTTACTCAGAAAAGTAGTTCCGTTATCGTTTCTCCGTTCTTTGAAAGGAAAAGTAACGAAACGCCGTTACTCCGTGTTACTCCGTTATTTTTAGCTTTTGACTATGACATTAATTATAGTATCTTAGGTTTTATGTGGTATGTTGTTTTTTAAATTTTCAAACATTATCATTATTATTAAAAACATACATAATGTAGAACCATTTCAACTGCAGACTTAGTCTTCATCCCAACGATTTAAATTGCACTCAAAGCCATCTTCCTGCTTCAACTTGTTATAATCTGGCTCATCCGTTCTTTTCTCCAACATTTTCCTAAATATTTAAACTAGACAAACTTGTTCAGCTGCTCATCTAAAAACTTCACGCAGGACTGTGCTCAGTCACACATAACCTTACCCTTATTCTACGTTACTTCAATCTACTTTTTAACACCTGTCAATTCCTACATGCTTCTAACTTCTCGAATTCGCACAACAAACAAATCTCGCATATAATACAGGTAAGGGCTACCTTCCTCTCATTACATTCTCCATCATTCTAACACCATCCTGCAACAGCACCTCTAATTCTTTCATATCCCATCCATATACAATGAATATAGAAGACATAGCACATCTTACCTCACTTGCTATTAATTTAAACAATCACTTCAACTCCATATATTACACACGCTTCACTATGTCATACATACTTTTGATCCATTCAAAGCTTACACAACACCATATATCATAACACCTGCCATAGAGCTTCAAACTTAAATACAATTTATTGGGAAGATTCAATATTTGGTTCGGGCTGAGCCATTTTCCCCACCTAAAAATGGACTAAATTGGAATTATTCAGCGGTTTGACCTATAAACATCACACTGTAGGCCCTTTTTTGCCTCTAAAAAAGTCGTTTTAGGCTGTTTTTTCTGTGTCTATAGTCATTCTTTTAGAATTTTCAATTTTTCAAAAACTCATGTTTTTGACATTTTTACTTATCACTTCAGAATTGTTTTTTTCGAATGACTTCAAACTTGAAATATGCATAGATGGGACCATTACCTACAAAAAGTCCGTCATAACATCTTTTTGATTTTTTTGACTTTTTGTGCTCAGCAATGTCCAATTTCAAAACCTACTTTTTTTGGGTTTTCAAATGAAAATTGAGATAATTTTTTTTCTGTTCGTGCGAGGTGGATGAAATTTTCAGGGCAATGGATGTGTACGGGAGTTGCAGCATTTTTTACTTAGATATTTTTTGTATATGCATTAGTTTTAGATTTTTTCTTGAACATTTTCAAAAAAAAAATTTGGAAAATTTTTAAACAATTTTTCTTTCAGTATACACAAAAATTATCTACGTAAAAAAGATGAATCTTGGCCGCTTCAAGCCATAAATTTGATTTTGATCGATGAGTAGAAAAAAAATCTAAATATTTCACTTTTCCAAAATTTGAAATTTTTGAAAAGTGAAATAATTGATATTTTTTCTAGCCATCAATCAACGTAAATTTTTTTCAGGACTTGTAAAGCAGGGCAAGTACTTCTTTTTTACTTAGATAAGTTTTTTTTGTATAGCCAAAAAAATTTTTTTTTAATTTCCAATAACCAATACTACTGTATATACAAAGAAACTATCTAAGCAAAATGTGCATCTTCCTCGACTACATATGCCCTGAAATTTCATCCACTTCGACAAGAGAAAAATTATCGCAATTTTTCTTTCAAAACCAAAAAGTGGTTTATTGAAATTGGACATTGCGAGCAAAAAATTCAAAAAATAAAAAGTACGACGTGACTTTTGTAGGTAATGAAACATCTTACATATTTAAGTTTGAAGTTTAATTTCGAAAAAAATCTGGTAGTTGATGCTAAGAATTTCAAAAATATGGGTTTTGAAAATTTGAAAATTTTTAAAGAATGACCATAGGCACAGAAAAACACTAAAACGACGTTTTAGAGGCAATAAAAAGCTACAGTTTGGTGTTTCTAGGGTCAAAATCGGCTGAAAATTCGATATTTTATGTTTTATATTTATGGTGGGGGGGGGGGGGATTGGCTAGCCCGAACAAATATTGGATCTGTCTTATTTTCATCTCTTTATTTTGTCAATCATTTGTTTTCAATGTAAGTTTGATCACCCATACTCTACCATTCTTAGGCCCTTGTTTCTTCCCAATCAGTGTTCGTACTAGAACCGCATTCTTCGACAAAATACAACCAGTATATATATTCCTCTACACTTATAAACTAATTCCTTGTAATTCTACAGTTATCCATTATTCCTCACCTTATATAAGGGTACTTATACTGCTCTCCTCCAATCCTCGGAACTATACCCTTTAATGCTTTTGTTACCAACTTCAAATACATGATATCACCATCTCGCTCGTGTTTTGATCATTTACGGCGGTAATTCATCTAGATTCCTGCAGATTTACATTCTTCCAACTTTCTTGCTTCTACACATATCCCTCCTCTTTCTAATGAACTCATCCCAATACATATTCTTCTTTCACACGTCAAACCACAACTTCCTTCAGCTTTCATTATGAAAATGTTATACGATTTTTTGAGTGTTCCTACGCACTCTAGTCACATTCTTTATCATTTTCGAAAGCACATCCTATTCATTATTTATGCAGATTCGCGCTTTTTTTTATTATATATATATATATATATATATATATATATATATATATATATATATTATATATATATATATATATATATATATATATATATATATATATATATATATGATTATTATTTTATGTCTGCTGTAGTTAGAAAATATATGTACCGCCGTAGTGGGTAGTAGATATTTAAACTCTGATAATGAGACTAATTCTGTAATATTATTATTATTTCAGAGATAGAAATATCAGTAATAGTAATATTATTTAAAGTAAATTAAGAGTTGCAGGCTCTCTATTTAACGCCTTTATTATTCATTAATGAAATAAAGTAATACTAAGCCATAATTTATCATCAGTAGAAGGATAAACTCGCAAATGTAAAACAAGAAGAGAAGACCATACGAAGAAGGAGAAAGATTAACAATAGAACAATAGAACAAGAAAATATAGGTTGCGCAACCATAAGTGATAGAAAAATATTATAGAAATACATAGAATATACAAGAAATTATATCATCATCATAATTAATGTGAATCATTGACTCATCCACATAATCATCATCAACATCATATAAAAGAAGCAGATAAGGAGGAAATTGCATTTCATCTTGAGGTACGTTATCATCAATTAAACAGTGCGCAACTCTGCTTTTAGACAATCAGGATGATATCTAGCAAAGAAAGATGCCCCACATTTTCAGGAAAAGAAGAAGAATACAGAAATTGGAGAGAACGAGTGGAGGATTGGTTGATAGTGGAAGAAAAAGTAAAATATCCTGGTTTGGAAATACGTCTAGCACTGAAAGATAAAGCCCACGAACTATGTATAGATTTAGAAAGAGAAGAGTTAAAGAAGGATAAAGAGGGAGTAGAATTGATATTAAAAACCCTGGATGCAGTATATAAAAAAGACAGTAGGATGGATAAATTGGAGAAAACCATGAAATTATTCCGAATTGAAAGAAGAAAAGATGAAACCATGAAAGATTATATACTAAGATATGAAAAATATTCCAGGGAATGTGAAAATGCGGGAGGTGGTAAAATGTCACAGGAAATGAAAGGAAGTCATCTTCTGGGACAAGCAAAATTGAATTCAAATGATCTTCATGTAGCGTTGGGAGCCTGCGGCAAGGAGGAATATAGCTATGGAAATATTAAAAATGTACTCACACGAATTTTTCAGGAGCAAAGAGAAAAAGAAGAAGAGAATAAAGAAGCTTGTTGGATGGAAGGAGACAAGAAGAATCCTGTTAAGAAATACGGAACTGTTACCAAATGTTTTAAATGTAGATCGGAAACACATTGGGCGAATAAATGTCCAGTGAATAAGAGAACATGTTATATTTGCAATGCAAGTGAACATTGGGCAATAGATTGTCCAAAGAACTGGAAGAATAAAGGAAAGGTAGAACAAACAGAAAGAAATGAAGGTACTAAAAGAGAAGAAATAAGATACGTCTGGAAAATGAACAATGATGAAGAACAAGAAAGTTTAGAGGAACTGCAAGACGAAATATACGGCATAATAGACTCCGGAAGTGCAAGAACAGTGTGCGGTAATTTTTATATGGAAAGAATTTTAAGTCGATTAACCAAAGAACAAATTGAAGAAATGAACCATAAAGCTATAGAAGACCACACTGTGTTTCATTTTGGAGAAACATTATGTAAAGGGATAAAGAATGTTGATATACCTACAAAATTAATGGGAAACAAAGTGAGTATAAGAACAACAATAATAGAAGGAAACGTTCCATGGTTGATTGGAAAAGAAACTTTAGAGAAAATAGGAGCAGTAATAGACTTCGAGAAAGGAATAGTTATAGCAAAGCGTTTTTCAGACTACATAATACCCTGTAAAGGGAAGAATGAAAAACATCTGAAGATCTCATTGATTAAGAAAATGGAACCGCACAAGATGTGGCTTGGAATAGACAGAGAGTGGTGGACCAACAAGGAAATAATTGGAAAAAGAATAGAAAAACTGCATTTACAATTCGGACATGCTAGTAGTGGAAAATTAATTGGAATTTGTAATGATGCATATAAGAAGAATGAAGAGTATCAAAGATTTAAGAAGACCTTGGAAGAGAAAATAAAAGAAATAGTGGGCAAGTGCGATACATGTATAAAATATAAAAGAACTCCAGCTAGGCCAATAGTTGGAATGCCTATGGCAAAACAGTTTAATGAAGTGGTGGCACTTGATTTAGGAGAAATGGAAAATAGAAGATTTTTAATGATGGTGGATCTAGCAACAAACTATTGTCAGGCAGCATGGATAAAAGATAAAAATCCACTGACAGTGGTAAAAGCATTTATGGGGAAATGGCTGTCTGTACTCGGAATACCTAGGAAAATCTTATCAGACAATGGGTTGGAATTCCAAAATGAAGAAATGAAAATCCTAACAGAAAAATTTGGAATCACCATTATGGCAACTCCATCAGAAAGTCCCTGGAGTAATGGAACATGTGAAAAAATGGTGGGATTAGTGAAAGACGGAGTGAGGAAATTGAGAGAGGATACTACACAAAACTGGGAGATAGCACTGATGTGGACAATAGCAGCGAGGAATAGTTTATTAATGAAAGATGGAGTATCACCTAATCAGATAGTTTTTGGAAAAAACAATTACACATCCCAGAGTATAAACAACGAGGAAATAACAACGAATGATTATGAAAATGCATATGACACACTCTTGGAGAATCTACAAGCAAGAGAAAAGGCTAGAATAATACATGTACAACAGGAGGCTGATAAGAGATTAAACAAAGCCTTGTCCAAACCAATAAGAGAACATCATTTGGAAGAAGCAAAAATTGGAGATCTTGTGTATTATAAAAGAAACATGGAAAAATGTTGGAGAGGTCCTGCAAATCATCGGTAACGATGGAAAGACAGTAGTAGTGAAACATGGGGGCACCCTACGGGAAGTAGCCAGAGTGCATATCACGAGAATAAAACAAACACAGTAAATATTGAAGAAAGGAAAGAAGAAAATCAAAGAGAAGAAATACAAGATGATACATTGTCTGAATCAGACACTTATGGTTCAGAGACGGATGAAAGTGAAAAGGAGGAAGATGAAGTAAGGGTGGTTATACAAGAAGAGCAAGAAGATCTAAGCGAAACGGAATCAGAAACAGAACCTGAATCAGAAGAAGAAGAAGATGAGAACCAAGGAGAGGAAGAACAAGAAACACCGAAGGTGAGATTGGGGGAATCTTATGAGATAGTTGACAAAGAGACAAAGGAAAAATCAAGAATAAGAATAACAAGTAGAGCTGGAAAAGCAACTAGCCAAAAATGGTCAGATAGCTACAATATAATAGATTTAGATCATGGAAATGAGAAATGGATAGATTTGAGAAATTTCCAAGATATAAAACATATAGATGGGGATGAAATATGGTTAGGAGATTTCGAAAATGAAGAGATACATAGAGCAAAAATGGATGAACTAAGTAGCTGGAAAAAGAAAGGAGTGTACGAGTCTGTACAAGAAAGGAATCAAAAAGCTATTACGACTAGATGGATCATTACAGAAAAATCAGAAAACGGAAGAAGAAAATGCAAAGCCCGTCTTGTTGCTCGAGGTTTTGAGGAACAAGGAGATTTAACAACTGATTCACCAACATGTGCCAACGAATCATTAAAAATGTGTCTTGCGGTAATTCAGAAAAATGATTGGAAATGCAAAACATTAGATATCAAAACAGCATATCTACAAGGGAAACCCATAGAGAGAAATGTGTATTTAAAACCTCCCAGAGAGGCAAAAACAAACTACCTATGGAAGTTGAAGAAAACCGTGTACGGTTTAAAAGACGCAGCGAGAATATGGTACGAAAGCATCATGGACATAATAAAATCACTTGGAGGAACAAAGAGTAAGTTGGAGCCAACTATAGTGTATTGGAGGAAAAACAGCCGAATCATCGGCCTCATGTGCATAAATGTGGACGATATTTGCTATGGAGGGAATACTGAGTTTGAAGAAAAGATAATTTCGAGAAACTGAAAAGGAAAATTGGAAAATAGGAAAAGAAGAGTGAAAGGAAATTTTGTTACATTGGTTTGAACGTGGATCAACGAAATGAGGAAATTATCCTAGAACAGAATTCCTATGTAAGAAATATGAAAGTACCAGATAAAAAGAGATTTAAGGAAGAGAGGATATTAAATAAAGAAGAACAAACAGAATACAGATCAATGGTTGGACAACTAAACTGGATAGCTCAACAAACCAGACCAGAAATATCTTACAATGTAAGTGAAAGAAGTAAATTTTGTAAAACGGCAACAACAAGAGATATGAAAAAAGTAATAAAAATTATAGAACAAGTAAAAGAAAAGGAAAACCAGATAATCATTCCTACCCTTAAGGGTAGAACAAAAATGGAAATCTTTTCAGATGCCTCTTTTAATAACGTGGGAAATGGACAATCTCAAATTGGGTACATAATAAGTATAGTAGATGAATTTAACAACAGGAGTCCCTTATATTGGAAATCAAAGGTGGCAAAGAGAGTGGCGAGATCCACTCTAGAAGCGGAGGCATTGGGTTTAGGTGAGGCTGCCGATGCTGGAATATATCTGAAAGCTTTATGGGAAGAAATAAATGAAGAAAAACTACCAATATGGATAAAAACAGATTGTCAAAGCCTTGAAAGAGCACTACACTCAACTTCGGCAGTATTAAATAAAAGATTAAGAATAGATATGGCCTATCTAAAAGAAATAATTGAAGAAAAAGAAATAGAAGAAATCACCTGGATAAAATCACAAGAACAGATCGCAGACATTTTGACAAAAGAGGGTGTAAAAAAAGAAAATATACTGAAATATGTTAACAACTTAATATGAAGACATATTACAAAATGACAAATTGCAACACAAGAAAAAACTAAGATAAGAAAAAAGAAAAATAGAAAAAAAAGAAAAAAAAGAAAAAATAGTATGAGTTTGATTATTATTTTATGTCTGCTGTAGTTAGAAAATATATGTACCGCCGTAGTGGGTAGTAGATATTTAAACTCTGATAATGAGACTAATCTGTATATTATTATTATTTCAGAAGATAATAGAAATATCAGTAATAGTAATATTTATTTAAAGTAAATTAAGAGTTGCAGGCTCTCTATTTAACGCCTTGATTATTCATTAATGAAATAAAGTAATACTAAGTCATAATTTATCATCAGTAGAAGGATAAACTCGCAAATGTAAAACAAGAAGAGAAGACCATACGAAGAAGGAGAAAGATTAACAATAGAACAATAGAACAACGAAATATAGGTTGCGCAACCATAAGTGATAGAAAAATATTATAGAAATACATAGAATATACAAGAAATTATATCATCATCATAATTAATGTGAATCATTGACTCATCCACATAATCATCATCAACATCATATAAAAGAAGCAGATAAGGAGGAAATTTCATTTCATCTTGAGGTACGTTATCATCAGTTAAACAGATATCATAATTCAGTTCACCTTCTCCACAACCTCCTATTATAATCTGCTCTTGCCATGTTTTCAAATTCGCGGTGTATAACAAATGTGCTCCTTTTACATCTGATCCCCACTCACTCATTCCTAGACATGTTGCCTCACTCATCACTTTTGCATTTCCAGGGTTCACACTTTCTGGAAAGTCAGGGAAAGTCAGGGAAAGTCAGGGAAAAAAAATTGGTCAGGGAAAGTCAGGGAAACGTTTTAAAATATGCTGAAAGTCAGGGAAATTCCAAAAAAGTCATGAAAAGTCAGGGAAATTTTAAAATTTCCAAACATATGAAGAATGATCCATGGACCATGTTACATATTTTTGATATATTTTTTTTCCCTTACTGTATAATTGTGGAATGAGAGATGTATTTGATAAGTGAATGAAAAGGATGGGCGAGGAATGACATTCCATAAATCTACTTCTATCCTGTTTCTTTCTATTTTTAGTTCACTATTACCTACTATTCTTCCTATTCTGTTCGTAGAAGTTGTTCCAAGTTCATCCTTCCGATTGAAGGTGATTGGTATATGGATGTGTTTTAGACTGTATGACTTATGACTTAATCTGTTTATATCTTTTTCTTTTTAGGGAATTAATACTTTTGAGGTGTTTTTTTTTGAGGTTTGACGAAATAGGGATTTTTGATTTTTGTTCAGTTGAAGTATTTATTATTTTTTCTAAATGACCTTCAAATCAAAAAAAAGCTTAACTTTAACGACCAGTGGTTGAACGTCAAACTGAACCTTGGTTCATTTCTGTTCACAGATTTACAATGTCTCGTACTTAATATTATGGAAAGATTTCTTAAGTCCAGTAAATGCCTGCTACAACCAACAACTAAGCTTTTTTGCATTAGCGTTAGATTTACATGACAAACTTGAATGCCCGACTGTGCAAATCAAAATGAAAGAAAAGATTTAGAAAGATGTTCTCTGAAGTACAAGCCTGTCCAATGGCTCTCATCATTGGGATCCTAGTATAGTTTTTCATCAACCAGAACATTAAAACAAAAAGATTTGATTTATTATTAATTTTAGAATATCCAATAACTGAATCACAGATTTTGTTGCTGAGAAAGAAAAAGCACAATACACTCTACTATTTGCAGTGAACCTCATTCTACCCTTGAATTAAAAAATCAAAATATTTTTGGATGGTGATTGGTCCTTCTAAGAGACTTGATGAGTTTTTTTCTTCTATATCACCTGAGAATCAATGTTATGCAGAATTGTGGCAAATTTATTAAATTAGGACTGATATTTCGCATGGAAATGCGACAATGGAAGGAAAGGGTTTCTATAAATTAGCAATTTTAATTTTGGAGAATCTGAAAGAACATAAAGTCTGATTTCTCCAAGAACAGTGCAACAATTCTATAAGAATCAAATGAAGTATTCAAAGTTCCTATCATCTTTCAAAATGTTGACAGAATGTTAAGAAGCTTGCCCAATCAGGAAATAGAAGAACATCTCAAAGAGTCAAAAACAGAAAGAAAAAAGAAGAAGATAAAAAAGGTTGAAAAAAAGAATATTAATCCATACAGATCAATAAACTTGAAGAGCAGAGAATGATGTTAAAACTGAAAGCTTAACAGAAGAACCGCTATAAATTCAAAAAATTCAAATGCTTTAGAAGAGAAAAAGTTAATCTAAACTCCCCATTTAGAAAAAACTTTTGTGATTACAGTGGCGCTATTCACTAGGCCCTATTAATGTAAGGCTTTTAATTTATTATTTTCCTTTTTGTATAAATAAAACGTTTTCTTGAAAAAAATAAAAAAGGAGTGCTTTGGACTGGCTATGGGTAAGGTATAGGCTTATTACTAAAAAAAATTTTTTTAAATTCATCCATGATGATGAACAATTTCTAAAGTAAGTTTCAATATTTAATGTATGAACTGAGTAAATAGGCTGCAATAATAATTAATAGATATTTTATACACCAAAAATAACGAACACGCTGGTCAGGAAAATTTGCAGATTTGGTCAGGGAAAGTCAGGGAAAGTCAGGGAAATCAAAATTCAAATTTTAGTGTGAAACCCTGATTTCTTTTTACGTCTCCTTTAACACTTTCTTCTCTCCTCTACCAATCTTTATCACATCTAACACACTGTTAAATCGTTCAACTCTTTTATCAATCTTGTACTACTGTCCAGTTCTTCTAATATCAAATTCACTCCTTTCTCCCTTGTTAATTCTTTCATACTCAAATTCTTGGTTAACTCTTCAGCCTCTCCTAGATGCAATCTTATTATTAGTCCCTTCTGTTTTAAATTCTCATTCAATTGTACCCAGTCACCCACTTCTCTTCTCCATCTTTCATATTCCTTTTCTAGTCCTGAAAATACAGGACACTTACCAATCATCCTCACTTCCATTCCCCTTTCCATCTGTATCTCGTTTCCCATAATGTTTATGTTTAATCAGCTATTTTGACCAGTAGGCAGAGTGGCGCACAATGAGCAACTTATCAGAAGCTAGTATGGATATTATTATTTTCTATCATTTCTAATTCTAATATTCCTATCTTATATTTGAACGGTAGTCTTCAATTACTACCTATATATTATGAATTACTTAATTAATAATATTTAATATTAAGTATTGAAATGAGAATAATGAAATGCTCTTACCTTTATTTTATTATCCTCTATGACTGGTTAGATGACTTATAATAAATGAGGACAACGTGCTATGCATATGATGAATGTAATAAAGTAGAAAGTATTAAAGCACAGATATAGATATCATGAAATGATAATTAGGTTGTATGCTTAGATGTAGAATGTAATATGTTACTTGTTTAATTATTTAGGCACCCTTAATCTGAACTCCCGTTTGATATGATTTAACTGATGAATCTCCCTTGTTTCTATATTATTTGATATAATATCAATGATTTATGAATTCAATTATCTCACTCTTAATGTTGCAGTACAATATTATATAATATTTTAGGTAGTCTGGAAGAAAGATAAGAAAAACATAACATCTGCAGCAAGCGACAATGCATTGTCATTGTCTTGCAATGACAATGCACAACCACTCCCTGTCATCACAAAATATTAACAGCAATTATTACAGAAAGAATATACAAACATACAATAGAAAATAATATAATAGCAGAAGAACAAAAAGGATGCAGTAAGGGAAGTCACGGGACAAAAGATCAGCTATTAATAAATAAAATGATCCTAGAAGACAGCAGGCAAAGACAGAAGAACTTAAGCATGACTTGGATTGATTATAAGATGCTTATGAGTGTGCCGCACTCATGGATCAAAGAGGTATTAAAAATCTATAAAATCAATAATAAGATAAGAGAGTTTATGAAAAAAGTGATGCAAATATGGAAAATAAATATTAAACTACATCACGAAAATGGTACGATACAAATAAATAATGTAAAAATAAGGAGAGGAATATTCCAAGGGGATTCCTTATCCCCATTGCTGTTTGTACTATCATTGAACCCACTGAGTTCATTGATAAATAACTTGCATAGTGGGTATAGAATAGGATCAAGAAATGAAAAGAAAGGGAAAAACATCTCGCATTTATTTTACATGGATGACATTAAACTATACTCCCCAAACAAACAATTGAACAGATAGAGGTAGTTAAGAAGTTTTCAAGTGATATACAAATGGAGTTCAGGCTGGATAAATGCGCGTTTCTGGAGTTGGAAAGGAAAAAGAATTGACAGTGGAAATATCAGAATAAATGACGAGATCATTAGACAACTAGACCAGGAAGACACCTATAAATATCTTGGAATAGAAGAATGTGAAAAAATAGAACACAAGAAAATGAAGGAAAAGCTGATGAAGGAATATGAGAAGAGACTGAAACTAATATTGAAATCTGAATTAAAATGCAAATTTAAGGTCGAAGCAATAAGAACATTGGCAGTACCAGTACTATCGTATGGGTTTGGAATAATTGATTGGTTCCAAGAAGATTTAAACAAACTAGATATTAAAACGAGAAAAATGCTCCACGCCCATAAATTGACATATAAGAACCAATGCCTGGCAAGAATGTATGTCCCCAGGGATCAAGGTGGAATGGGACTTCAGGAAATAGATGAAATATATAGAGAGGAAGTGATCGGATTAACAACCTATATTGAAGAAAGTGACAGTAAATTCATCAGTTGGGTGAAGGAGCACGAAACAGGGAAAGCGATAAGAACATCTTTAATAGCAAAAAAGAGAGATTACCTACGAAAGTATGATATCCTTAATGATGACCCAACAACAGAAGGAATGACAAAGAAGGAAAAGATGAAACACCTAAGAAATGAGCACAGAAAAGCAAGAAGAAAAAAACATGAAAATAATTGGAAGGAACATGCATTTGCAAAGGAATACAAAAATATTATAGAACAGGTGTATATAGATAAAGAAAAATCAATAGAAGCAGTATGCAGAGGTAATCTAAGAAAAGAAGATGAGAGAACAATTATAGGGGCACAAGACTTAGCATTACGAACCAATTGGTTCAAGAGAGAGATAGAGAAAGAGAATATATCCAACAAATGCCGAATGTGCAAAGAATATCCGGAAACAGTTAGCCATATATTATCAAGCTGTGAAACACTTCTCCATCGCCAGCAATACACCGAAAGACATAATACAATATGCAAACTAATCCATTTTAGAATTTGTGAAAAATACAAAATAACAATAGAAGCATCCAAATATTGGGAACACAACCCAAATACAATAGAAGAAAATAACCACGCGCTAATACTATACGACTATAGCATTCCCACAGATGTACCTATAGCACATAACAGACCGGATATTGTAGTAAAAGATAAAAGAGAAAGAAAGGCATATATTATAGAGATAGGTATACCATGGGACGGCAGAGTATCAGCATATGAAAGGGAAAAGGAAATTAAATACCAAAGACTGAAATATTCATTACAAGGAATGTGGAATGACATAGACAGAGCAGAGGTTATTCCTTTGGTAATTGGAAGTATGGGAGTGATTAAAAAAAGCTTAAAACAATACATTGACAGACTACCGGTGGAAGTAACTACGTTGGAAATGAGCTCCATTATAATTAGAAAGAGCGCCAGAATACTGAGAATGGTTCTTGGATGTTAAAGAACCTGTCGGGACAACCGTATGCGCTTAGGCCCGAGGTTCTGGCCTGCGCATGGAGTGGTAACCCTTAAGAAAGGTGAAATTAAAAAAAAAAAAAAAAAAAATTTTTGAAATTATTTAAATAAATAATGGATCTAATCACCAAGGTAACTTAAAAATTCATTTGCTAACTCACAGATGAAATTCAGATCACACCAGAAATGATCGGACATATTAAACAGAAAAATAAAGAAACACTATATCAAGGGAATAGAATAAAAACTGGAAAAAATAGAGAAAAGTTTAGAAGAACAAAATAAAATGACAAGATAATGAGAATAATAGATGGAGTTGGATGAGACAGTAGATAGTAAGAGAAAGAATATCAAAATGGCTTGCTGAATCCCTAAACAAAGAAATAATGAACAGAACAGATATTGAAAGTAATAACGATTCGGATACAGGAAGCCACTGTGAAGAAACAGAGGGACAAGATGTAGATGAGATGACTGAAAATGATGGAAACGAACGGGGATAGAGAGGAGGAAGAAGAGATGATAAGCAAAATAGCCCACTATAGAGATGAAGATATTAATACCAACATGGAAGATAGGAAAGGAATAAATAAAATAGATAATTGGATGAAAATAAATAAATATGCCG